>RJWT010022963.1:0-16996 GCA_004365215.1 Cuniculus paca | reverse complement strand
TGTCTAGTAGGGAATGCCCAGCAGAAGATTGGGAATTACTAGCACCTTACAGCCAGTAGACAAGGGAAACATCCATCTTCCAGAAGAATAGCAAAATGTCAATAAGCCAAATACAGAGCAAAAAGAAAGAGGAGATCCAGGTGAGCTCCTGCGTTTCATGGTGCTGAGTGTCAGGGGAATAATTGCCCCTTTCCCATACCTGGACCCTGGCCTCCACCTCCAGCTCAGAAAGCAGACAGGGAGCGTTTTGGAGACATTCCTGTTCCTTGCTCCAGGCATGCACACATAGGAAAATCATCCCTGGAAAGTCATCATATTTTACCTAATGTCTTTTGGACTGTTTGGTGGTATCTTCTGAAGATCACTACAGTTTTGTTCATACATATCCAACACATTTCTTGACAAGCTTGCCTTCACATAATCTTATGTTTAATTTACTTTCATAAATGAAACATTTTGCCTGTTACATGTTGCAAAAACTTTTTCATATATATTAGGCAAGTAGTAAAAATAGTAATTTTGTGTTGTTTTGTAAATTGCTACGTTGCTAAACCCACTGATTTTTCAGCCTGACACTTTCATACACACACACACACACACACACACAAATGGCACTGGGTAGTTTTAAAATTTTTGGTGAAACCATCCAAAATCATTATTTTAGAAATGGCTGTGGAACTTTGATCTTTCTGAATATGGTGTAGATGGTGTAGATGAGGACAGAACATTCAAAATCATACTTAATCATGATCGCTCGTGAAACATTAGGCATCAGCATCTGCCTTTAAACCTCAGTGATCTTGGAAAGTGCAGTTCAATGCCTTTTTCTCTCAGTTATCTTGGGCAACACCATTTAACTTGATTTGAAGTGTTAACATGAAATATAGTATAGTGGGTCATTTCGGAGCAAGGAATCACTTCCTCACAGCTATGTGATTAAAAAAAAAAGGAAGGATTGATATCATTCCCATCAGGATATTATTTAATGGTCAGGGTGAGTTTTAAAGCAGCTGTACTTTTAAGAAAATTTATAATCTAATAGTTATAGGATTATAAGGATGGTCACTTAGTCATTTTGTTCTTTCTTCTTTGAGATGGGCTGGCCCTGAACTCCTAGCCTTGTCCTCTAGCCTCAGCCTTGGTAGAAGGTGAGACTGCAGGCATCCCACAACACCTGGCTTCTTTTTTTCTTATGGTGATTAGTTTCTTCATTTGTTTTATGCAGACCATTGCAAAACAACTTGTACAGTATTCTTCTAATATAGAGTAGAGGGGAGGGTTTAGGAAGGTAGAGACACAAAGTGAAAAGGAAGGCAAATGAGAAATCTAATTAAATTTAATGGCATATTTCCAAGAAAAAAAGATAAAGTCTTTAGCAACATCTGCAATTTCAATTTCTGAATGGTAAGTTCTTTCACTGTCAAGAACTTACTTTTCTGTGTGTGTGTTTTATTTTATTATTTATCATTAATGGAAGAGGAAATAAAATACATATAAGTATTTGTTAATTTCATGGAAACTGTCTCGAATTACACAGAATGTCATAGAATGTATGCTTAATTACATAAGCAACTTTTGTATTAAAAACATCACTTTATTACCCTCTATAAACATTTTATGAATCCATTTAGTTTATGGTTAAATTAAGAGGAAATGAAAGGCAGGGATAAACTACAAAGGATTCTTTCCTTATGCTTTAAACTGACTTCATTAGAACTGTAATTTAGTGCTCCGTATAACTGCGCAACCCAAGAGCAAAGATGGGACAAATCTGTACTTTTATTATTGAGTCAAATTTTGAAAAAGTAGCGTTTTCCTTTTCACGAATATTTAATATGCCAGGGGCTCTCGGGCTCCCACCTTAGCAGTGAGGTCTGGGGTAGGCGTCGCAGAGACTGAACCGCGGGACTCTTCCTGAGTTCTTTCTGCCTCTTTCCTTCCTGTGCTATTCCTTCACCTGCACCGAGGCAGGCAGGAAATTTCAGCACCCTTTGCTCCACAAGGCCCCTAGCATGCTTGTCATTGAGGTAGCAGAGGAACAGGGCTCTGGGCCGGAGGGGTCTGTCCCCACCCTCCCCAGGAAGGAGCAAGGTGCCCTGGGTTGGAGGCTAGGATGGGATACAGCAAACCCTTTGTTCAGCAAAGGTTTCTGCCTTCCAGACCCAGACTTGTGCCTGGAGAGCTGCAGAGAATCCTGAGTCACAGCACAGAGCCCGGCCCTGACTCAGTACCCACTGTCCAGCCTATGGGTGGGCAAGACGGTGAAGTCAGAGCATGCACAGTCCAGGAGGCCTGCGCTTCCCGAGGTGGGGAGCCCTGGACTGAGCCCAAGGCCGGAAGTGGCAAAAGGAGGGGGGCGGTCTGCCTGAGAGGAGATGGGAAGGACTGAATAAAAAAGCATCAGGAAAACAAAAATGATCAGCATTTTAAAGTCATATATTGTTTTATTCGATTATTTTATTATAGGGTAAAGGCAAAGTGCATGGGTTTTTATTACTTTATTATTTTTTTCTTTTTGCTTACTTTCGGGATAGTAGCAATGTTAAGTATCAGTTTCCTCTTCCTTCTGTATCGAGATAATGTTTAACTTGGTTCTTGTTAGGGGCAAAGTAAATGCTGTTCCTGAAAAAAATCAGCTAAATTTTATAGAGAAAAAAACTGTCAAACTTTATAGGGAGGCTCGCTGTTGCTACAGTCCAGCAATCAGCCTGGTGGCGATGTCAGAATCCCTTGGGGTGCGTGGTTAACCTCTACGTCCAGTCTCCGTGTCCCTACGACAAGCCCCTCCAGGGCCCTTCTCCGCTCTCCCACTGGGTACTGGGGTTTGCATGATCCTCTCTGTCCAAACTGCCTTCATACAAGGCATGCTGGGACACACCTGTAACCCTAGCACTCTGGGAGCCACAGGCACGCAGTAGGATCACAAGTGTGAGTCCCGCCTGGGCAACTTAGTGACTTAGTGAGACCCTGTCTCAAAACGAAAATTTAAAAAAAGAGCCAGGGGTGTAGCTCAGTGCAAAGCCCTTGTGTTTAATTTGCACTATTGCAAGACAAAAACAAAAATACCTTCCCATTTAGTAGCCAGTGCTAGATGGCATGGACCTTATTTCTGTCCCTAGTGTGGCTCAGGATAATGAATTGAAGGAATGGTCTGAGTAGCAACACAGATATGACAACATGACATACTGGACTTTTACTACCATGGTACATCTCTTAGATCTTCAAATACTTCCTAATTACCGCCATGAAACAAAACGAGAATATAATAACTGTTTAACATGCTCAACACGTAAACTTCTCCTACTAAAATACAGCATAGTTCTTAATGGTAAAGTCTGAGAATTCCTTGCATAGAAAAAAACTCATGAATATTAGTCACCAGCTGCTGCCATAGTTTACCATGATTTTGCAGGTGGTAGCTAATGTCATAAGACAAGAAAATGAAGTACAGTCACAGATATTAGAAAGAAGGAAGCAAACACAGTTTTTTGGGGAAAAAAGTGGGTCTAGCAACATAGCAATTTACAAAACAATGTGAAATTACTATCTTTACTAAATACCTAATATATATGAAAACATTATTGCGACATATAACAGGAAAAATATCTCATTCATGAAAGTAAATTAAAAATAAGATTATGTGAAGGCAAACTTGTAAAGAAATGTGCTGGATATATATGAAGAAAACTATAGTGGTCTTTAGAAGAACTTAATAAAATAATCAGAATTTATTCTTAGCATATGAAATCTCCATGTAATAAAAATGTTCATGACCTTTTCTGAACTAATCTATAAAATTCAACTGTAGTGTAACTGTAATTAAATTCCAGATGCTTTTTAAAATTATGCATAGCAGGATAAAAAACTTGTTTAAAAATATACTAAAATATTCTGGAAAAATAAAGTGTTTTGCCTATCTGTATAATTGCATGCAGTTTAATGCTATCATGCTTAAAATACTGCCACAGAAATGCAGGAGGAGGCACTGAAGTTAATGAAACAGAATAAAATGCAGAGATAAACACGGGCATATGAGTAAACTAAAATATAACTACACTATCATTTCAAATAACAGGTAAAGGATACATCATTAAATAACCAAGTCGTGACAATTATCTATCTGAGGAAAACAAAGCTGGAAATCTACTTCACACTTTGCTGTTCACCAAAAGTTTTCTAATGAATCAAAATCTAAATTTTAGAGAGATTTAAAAAATGCAAATAAATATTTCCACAAACTAGAGTAGAGAAGGCCTTTCTAAATATGATTCAACACCAAAAATCAGGAAAAAGAGACTGATATTTTTATTATAAAAATACAAAAATTAGAGAAACACAATAAATACATGTTGAAATAATAATGAAATCATTTGTAATATAAGAACAAAAGGACTAATATTCTGTTTACGGTAACAGCTGTACTGAGATGCAATTCATATATCAAAAAGTCATACTTAAAATGTATAAGTCATGAATTTTAGTATACTGAAATTTGGGCATCCATTACCACATTCTAACTTTAATATATTTTCATCATCTCTCCTCAAATAACCCCGTATCCACTAACAATCTCTTCTTATTCCTACTTCCCTTGTTCCTGGACTTTTTTGGCTATCCTGGACATTTAATCTAAATTTAATTGCACAATATGTGCGGTCTTTTATGTTTGACCTCTTTCATTTAACTCTCTGTTTTCAAAATTCATTCATGTCTTGTCATTATCATGGCTTCATTACTTTTATGGTTAAATGGCATCACTTTGAATAGACACAGTATATCTTGTTTATCAATTAATCAGTTAATGGACAGGAAGCTGATTTATAATTTTGGGTTCTTAGAAATTATGCTATTATTAATATTTATAAACACGTTTTGTATGGATACATGTTTTATGTTTTCTTTGACATGTATCTGTGAGGGGAATTTCTGTAATAACTCTCCAGGTCAAGTGTATGAGGATTCTAACTTCTTCACAATTTCCCCAACACTGGGTTTTGTCTGTTTGATTAGAGCTATCTTATTGAGTGTGAAGTAGTATTTTATTGTGGTATTGACATTTCTCTAATGACTAAAGATATTGATGATCTTTCCATGTGCTTATGGGCCTTTTGCAGCCCTCCTTTGGAGAAATGTCTATTCAAATTCTTAACTATTTTATTATTGAGTTATTTTTCAATTTATTGTTGAGGTTTAATAGATTCTACTATATTACATACACAAGTGCCTCAGCAGATATATGCTTTGCAGGTGCTTTCTTCTTTTTTCATGCAGGAAGATTTTCTTTGTACTTTCTTAAAAGATCTCCATTCTGTATTGTTTGGAGGAAAAAGTAAGGTAGAGAACATCAATATACTTATTTGCAAATGTATTAAGAGCTGCTGGATAGATATCAAAGAGCCAGTAAAATGGTAATCTGTGCCAGAGGGCCCTGGAGGAAAAAGGGACACACAGGGAATCATATTTCTCAGTGTGTCAGTCTCGATTTTTTTGAACCAAGGGACTATACAGCCTTCCAAAAATGATACACAAGTCAAAACTTTATGTATCATTGAAAGTTATATCAATGGACTGGTTATGATTTTATAAGGAAAAGCAGTGTTCCTCAGTAACACGTGTGCTGTCTGAGTCCCCACAGCTTTTTACAAACCTTTCACTTCACTTTTTCAAGGAGGTTAGGGACTCGTCCAGCGACACATGGCCAGGAAGTGGGCAATTTAAGATCAGGACTGCTGATCCTCAACTCACATCTCTGTCTACACCACTCTAAAATAGAAAGAGTTCTTTGTACTTTCTAGATGGTGTTCTTTGAAGCACTGAAGTGTTTAATTTATAGTCCAGTTTGTCTAGTTTGTGGCTAGCACTTTTGATGTTGTACCTAAGGCACCATGGCTTAACTCAGTGGGGTGTCATGAAGCCCTACCTCTGGGTTCTTTTCCAAGAACATGATAGTTTTGAATCTTATGAAAAATCTATGATCCACTTTGAGTTACGTTTTTATATGATGCGAAGTAGAGGTCTAAGTTCATCCTCTCGCATGTAAAAGGTCAAACATTCTTAAGGTTTTCAGCACACTTCCATAATAATAAATACAGATAGGGTGATAAAAAATGGATAAATGTAGTTGAATAGGTAGTTTCAACCAACTGACTTGTTGAGAGCTATCAATTATAGCAGTCATCAAAATGCAAATTAAAACAATGAATTATCATTTATATTCATTGAAGTTGGCAGCAAAAACTCACCATTTGGAGTGATGGTATATATTTAACCTATTTAAAAATGCTTAAAGTAATGGTGTATATTAACACTTTGTACATAGAAAGATATCCACTATATACTAAGAAGTATAGCTAACAGATAGAAGATCTTATTTCATATGCTTCTATTTATATAAAGCAAAGCCAAATGAGATGTGTGTGTGTGTAAGGGTATAAATTAAAATTTTAAAGATTCCTTGTTTTTCATGTACCTCCATGTACTGTGAGGTTTTCTTGTTTCATAAGCAGCAATTCTACTAGCAGAAAAACTCAGTCTTGTTAAGAACATCTAAAACTTTATGAGGCTTTGCAGAAGGCTCCAACATCTGACTCAAGCACGCACACACACACGTACACACACACACACCAGCATACATGCACTTCTCATCTATTATTGATTTGGGGATCTTAGGGAGGTATCATTTTGTGGTTTCTTTTGTCAGAATTGTGTAGAAAATTGTATTTTCTACTTTCTTTTATGTAAATGAAAATTCAAAGAGTAAGAAACTTCTTTCGCAGGGATTATTTTTCCTTGTGGGAAGCTTTGCAAATCATCATGAAGTGGGGTGCTGCACAATGAGACCTTTTTTCTTTTTCCACAAAAATACTGATATATACGAAGTTTCACACATCTGACCAGAATGTGTCGTTACTGATATTATTAAATAAGTCATAGTTGTAGTCTGTGTCATAATTCACATAAGCAATTTTACACCTTTAAATTGGAAAATTATACTTCATGTATCGTAAAAAGATGAAAAAAATATTTTATTCATTATGCAAAAGATCCCAAAGTACTATAAAATGAATGCTAGCCTATAAAAATACAATTGCAGCACTCGAAAAACTACAGTTTCCTAAAGTTAATGGGCTAGCTAGAGTAAATGTTAAATACTTTGTATAACAGTCTGCTTTAAGATTTAAAAATTTTTAGGGGATTATTTCAACAGATTGTGTATTTTTTGAAAAGGATGCACATGAAAATTTGAAATAAAAAGAGATTTTTCCCTTAAAAATAAATTCATTTCCACATGGAACTATATTGAAAATGTTTCTATCTTTTTCTTTAAACACACACACACACACACACAAACATTGGATTAACTTTAATATCCACTATAGTATTTGGTATACTACTTTGAAAGGGAGTATACTCTGTGAGTTTGGACAAATTCATTATGACATGTGTTTATTATAAAATCACAAAGAAGAGTTTCACTGCCCTAGAAAATCCTTTGGGTTCCACATACTCAAACTTCTTGTTCTCTTCACTTGCGCCTGGCATCCACTGATCTTTTTATTGTCTCCACAGTTTTAACATTTACAAAATGTTATCCAGCTGGAAGCATGCAGTACACAGACTTTTCACATTGGCTGGTTTCACTTGGTAACATGGATTTAAGCCTCACCCATGACATTTCTGGTTTGACAGCTCATTTCATTGTTGGGCTGGATAATATTGCATTGTCTGGATGTATCACAGTTTATTCATGTACTGAAGAACATCTTGGTTGCTTTCTAGTTTGGGCAATTAGCAACAAAACTGAAAAAGTTATGCATGAGCAGGTCTTTCCGTAGATGTAAGTTTCCAGATCCTGTGGATGAATGCCAGAGTGAGCTTGCCAGGTCATACAGCAAGAACATGTTTATTTGATAAGAAATCAACAAGATGTTTTCCAAAATGACTATGCCCCTCGCATTACCACCAGCGACAACTGAAGTTGTCCCTACCGTTCCACATCGGCACTAGCATTGGGTGTTTCCAGTGTCTAAATTTTGGCAGGTAGGTATTGACGTCTTAATTTGGATTTTCTGTGATGACACAGGCCGTGGAGGATCACTTTACAGCCTTCTTTGCCATGTGTATGTGTTCTCGGTGAGATGTCTGTTAAGGTCCATTCTTAACTCAGTTGTTTCTTATGACTGAGGTTTAGTTTTCAATTAGCAATAATTGTGCTTGGGAAAAATTTCATTGGCTATTACACTGTCACTTATACTTGGAATGCTAATCCTTTGCCAGATAAATCTTTTGCAAATATTTTTTTCCAGTTTAGGATTTGTCGTTTTGTACTTTTGACAGTGTCTTTCACAGAACAGATTTTGACTTTTAATAAACTCAAAACTCTAGCTCATCAATTCTTTGCTTCATGGATGATATCCTTGGTGCTGCATCTGAAAAATTATTACATAACCATGGGTACATGGATTCCCCCCATGTTATTGACTAGGGGGAAGCTTTCATAGTTTTAAGGATGGAACCCATCTTGGATTAATTTTTGTCAAAATTAAAAGATTTTAGCCTAGCTTTAAAAAAAATTTTTTTTTTGCTTGTGAATGTCTACTTGTTTCAGCATCATTCAGGGTATCTTTTCTCCATTGGGTGAGGGTTACTGTGAGGATTGGGGTTAGAATTACGTTGTCAAAGATCAGCTGACTAGATATATGAGGCCTATTTCTGGGCTTTCTATTTTGTTCCATTACTCAATTTGTCTATTATTTTGTGAACAACCCACTGTCCTGATTATTATAAATTGTAGTAAGGCTCGATGGCATGCAATATCAATCTTCCAAGTTTCTTCTGCTTTAATATATTGTTGGCTATTTGGAGTCCTTTGGCTTTTCATATAAACCTTAGAATCAGTTTGTCAATATCCATAAAACGGGTTGTTGCAATTCTAATTGTATTGAATCTATAGATCAAGTTGACAAGAGCTGACATCTTGACAATATAGAGATTTCTTACCCATGGACAGGGGCTATCCTTTCATTTACTTAAGAATTTTTGATTCCTTTCACCATAGTTTTATATTTACTTCATATTGACTTTGTATGCATGTTGCTTATTTATACCTATTTTATTTTAGGAAGCACTAATGTAAGTGGAGTTTCAAGTTCTGCTTATTCATTGTTGATGTATAGGAAAGCAATTGACTTTTTTGTATTAACTTCATATCCTGGAACCTTGGTATAATTGGTTACTATTTCTAGGATTTTTTTTATTTTTTTTTTTTGGTCTATTCTTTCAGGCTTCTATGTAGGCAATGCTATTATCTCTGGACAAAGACAGTTTTATTTCCTTTTCTTGTCTTATTGCATTAGCTAGAACTTTAACACATAAACAGTAATGAAAAGAGACAGCCTTCTTTTGTGCCTTATCTTGGGGGAAGAGAGTCAAATATCTAAGCTAAATTTTCTTCCTTTTTCTTTGTTTTCATTTCTCCCCCAGATAGTTCCCTTCCTTTGCTCCTGATTTGATGCTAAGTGCAAAACAGCATTTTAACTGATGTAAATGCCTAGATGTGACCTGAAGGGACAGTAGCCAAGTCTAATCTGTAGTTGTTGCTGGTAGTTTATGTTTCCAAGGTTAAGTTTGCTGATCTGTTAATTAAACAGAGTGCCAAATGTCTAGGTCTTTTATAAGGTGATTTGGTGTAGTAGAAACAGCCACTGTATGTAGGAAAAGACAGATTTATATTTCAGCCCCACTCTGTTAATAGCTGTTTGGCTTGAAAAGTTACCTTGACTTGATATGTTAACAGCTGTTTGACTTGAAAAGTTACCTTGACTTGATGTGTTTTAATTTTCTCATGTATAAAACAGAGATAATATCAATCTTCAGATAGCATGGGCAAAATATTTAGCATAGTGCTTGGCATAGTAGACTTGCAATAAATATTTATTCTTGATCTTTTGCCTAAATCCTATGATGATATAGAAGTTAGTTTTGAAGAAGATATACAGGTGTCCATTTAACAATGTTCAAAAGGGGTATGAATGGTGACAACCTTTCAAAGACTGTTAAGGCTCACCCTGCTCATCTTCATGGGACCAGGTACACAGCAGTGGCTCAGTAAATTATGTCTATAATTACAGTAAAAAGAAATTTAGAGATTATGCTTTTTATACATTTCATCTTTTATAGTCAGCACTTCCCTTGTACTTGTCTTTGCTTTCACACCATTTTAAATTTAAATTTATTAAATAATACAATAGAGAATGTCATGGCAAGTACTTGGGATGGTGGTAGTAGGTTATGACCTGGCTTGTAAAACTGTATTAGCAAGGGGTCTAGCTCATGGGAGGCAAGTGAGTGTAGCATATTGCCCCAGCTTAGATGGTGGCTGCATGCAAGGCTGTATTGACAAAGGTGCTGTAGATGCACTGAATTCACTGGGAAGAATAACATGCTTGATTATTTATGCCTGCCACAGGTACAGCAAGAGAGGCTGCATGCCTTGTGCCATGTATTTCTAGTTCAGTTATATGTATGTGGATTAGCTACACCAATGAAAAGTGGAGGAAGGAAAAAAGCAACAGGTGATTTCCAGACAGGAAGGAATCAAGTTTATAAAAGTTTCTCATTTGGTGGATTCACATTTTTAGACCCCCTCAATATCAAAACACTTTGCATTTCCCTCCTGAGAAGTTTTCCTGGTAAGAAGACTTTGGTAGTCATGTCTTAAAGAAGCTTAAAGAGAGTTTTAATTTTATTGCTAGAGGTTTTTCAGTAGCAACAAAAAAGAGTTACAAAATTTTGTTCTTGCCATTGGAAATTTTGATCATTTTGTCTGTTAAGTAATACCTAAGCTCACACTCACTCACGTTTCCTTATTTTCTCATTTCTTCATTTGGTTGGAGATAGTGGTAGGACACCTAAAACAGCTTGCATTTCCCTGTTTCCTGACCATTCCCCACTTCACTCTGAGCTCTGTTCAATCATTAAATTTCATGGATCATGTACAGCATATATAATATCAAAGGGGAATCTCACTAACCACATATATTAATAATGGAAAAATAGTCATTTTAGGGGGAAATGAAAAAAGTAATAACCCTGCAAGTATGTTTCTTACAAGTATATGTTAAATATCAAATTATTTCTAACAGAGTAGACTTAAAATTGAATGGACTCTAAAGGTCATTGATAACCAAGTCCTGTATTTTACTGATGGGAAAACTGACTCCCAGAGAAGTTAAGATCCTTTGGCCTTAGTGAATTAGATAAGCACTCCGTGGGAGTGGAAGGCAAGTCTGTTGACATGCAGGGTGCTTCCCACTGTCACTGAACCTTAAAGGAGCTGGGTCATCAATGGTGTTATGGTTTATATATAGGGGGCCCCCCCAAGCCTCATGTAGTCATGGAAGCAGCTGAATCTAGCATTTGTGATTGATTCATTGCCTAATGCTGGGTTTAGTGCTGGGATTAGCACTGGGCTTAGTGCTGGGATTATCAGTGTGAGTACTGCACCCATCCAGGTGTAGAGCCTGCATACTATATAAGGGAGGGAAGAAGGCATGTTTCTGTCTCTTTTGCTGCTCTTCTGCCCTATTTTGCTTTTGCTGCTTGTGAGCTGCCATAAACAGCTGCCCCCTCAGTCATGTCGCCCTCCTTTGGAGCCAGCTGGATATGGACTGAAACCTCCAAACTGTAAGAAATAAACCTTTCCTTCCCTAATTTTGGGTGTTGGATATTTTGTCTCAGCAACAAAAGAAAAGTAACCAAGACAAATGGGATGAAGTTTTATGTGTCGAGGATGCTTTAACACTTTCTGAAGGGGAAAGGATGGTGAGGTTGTGACAAAAAAAAATGAGAAAGGTTTCATCAGTAACAGAATGAGATTAATTAGAATTAATTTAAAATCATCCGAGCTTCCCCAGATAGGAAGAGACATTTAGAAAGATGCTAAAGGACAATTGAAAATCAAACAGTGGGCAAAAGGAGTCTTGGGGTCTGAATTGTAGCAAATATAGTTTATTAGATTATTACCTGAAAATAATTAGAGCTAGAAGTGAAAATGGAGCAAAGCTTAGAATTCAATTAATATTAGTCAATTATAAAACAATAGGGAAAATTGCCATGTACTTTGCTAGTGGCTGAGAAGAAAAGACAAGGGTTCAGTAGAGAAGCAGTCATCATTGCGACCACTCTGTGTGTCCCAAGAAGGCATAAGAGACGTAAGGGGAGGGCTTGTGTGTCAGAGAAGAGCAGGACAGCTGCTGAATGTCAGAAGGCAATTGAAGAGATGTAGCTTCCTGTGGGTCTCCTTCTGGTAGTGAGGACAGAGATCAGATCTCTGTATTCTGTTTCTCATTACCTGCCCATTCACTGGTGGACACTGCTGCTGTGTTTCCTGGGCAAGGGAATGCACATCTAATATGTTCATTAAAACTGGTACCTGCCTAGAGGGAGCCCAAGAAGGGCAGCAAATGCATCCTTTCCCCTGCTCAATCACTTTATAAAAGCGTATTGAGCATCTGTGAGGTACTGAGTGTGCTGTCACTTAGTAGTAGGGACCTGTGTAGGATGTACAAGGCAGCAGGGATGACAGTGATGAAGATGATGAGAACCATAATGACAATGAGGAAAATGACAATAGTAGTTTCATGTGTATAATTCTCATTAATTCTAAAACTCAATTAAGTGCATTCTAACAAATGCATGACTTGTGTCTGTGACATGTGCCACCATCACCCGAACTAGATCTTCAGATGCCACCTCTATCACTACCTGTGTGACTTAATGAGAAGAAATGATCTTTTGGAGCCTCATTTCTTGTGGACAAATGGGAATAACAAGGTCCACACAGCAGAGTCATTGACGCAAGGCCATTCACAGTGCCTGGCTGCTAGGAAGCTGTGCAGAAGATGCCAGGCCCTCGCCACACCCTCCTTTCTGTCTGATCATCTTTGACAGCAAGAGGAGTCACTCGGCACCTTTTCCAGGTTCAGAGAGAACCACAGAGACACGCCCACCACACTCTATCCCTTAGTTCTAAAAATAACTGCTGAGAATTGCAGGCTGAGAGCAACACCTCCAGGGTGCTTGCAAGCTGACAGCAACCCCTGGAGTCTCTCATCCTGCTTGCATTCAGCCAGAGATCCTATTGCTCAGGAAACTTTCAGAATTTCAGAGTAGCACAGCTCTGACTTGAGGGAGCGGCAGGCACTGGAGAACTTCTGGCCAACACTTGGTGTAGACAATATACTTCTTGCCTAGAAAACATGACTGAGCAGAGAACTAATCCTGCAAACATGCATGCACGTTTCTAATCACACACATGCGCGTATGTCCCTTCCTGCAATGACTGTTTGAAAATGTCTGAAACCTACCTATGACCTGCTTATAACAGCCCATTACTGAAATCTATGCTTATGGGACATACTAATGGTTTACTGGTTGCAAAAATGTCAGGTTAGTTTATCACAGATCAATAACTCATTACATGCTCCAGAATATACAAGAAATCCAATATGAATCAACTTTCTGTCACATCCAGACATTCAACTCTCACACCAACTGGACTTAGAGTCATGTGACCCATCGTTTTACCTTCCCAGGCTAGCTTTGGAGATGAAAGCACATTTAATATTTTGTTAGGTAGAAAAATAATAAACATCATGTTTCTCTTTCATGTGGAGGTTTTGACAGTCAAAGGAGAAACATTAGATGGGGATAAGAAAAAGGAACTTCATGTAATAAGACCTACAAATGTGTGTGTGTGTGTGTGTGTGTGTGTGTGTGTATGTACATTCATGAGTGTAAGCAATAACTCCCTCTTTCTTAGGTAGAGGCTGTCAGACCTCCATCAGGAAAATCAAACTTATTGTAGATTATTTTAACTGAAATCATTCTTGGCATTTTGTAAGCTAATGAAGATACCTGATCTGTCCCTGCATCTTTCACTCTCATCATCTATTAGACCTGAAATGCAGTTTCATTGGGAGGAATATAGTTTACATCATTCTCCTAGCAAGACTCTTAAAGGTGAATGAAAACACATTACTGTTTGTTTATTTATTTATTTATTTATTTATTTTTATTTTTTCATTTGAAAAAGTAGGACTCAGGCTTGGCATTGCTTATTACAAATCAGCTTGAGTCCACAGAAGTCTGATTTACATTTGAGCAGAGATGAGAGAGTTCATTAAGTGTGCCTGCCACATAAGCGCAGACCACCTAGTGGCAAGGCAATCTGCCTGCCTGCGTAACTTAGGTCTAAGTCCTGGAGGCCTATGCCAGGAACAGGGATGCCATTCAATGAATAAGTAATCTCCATCAGCATTCACTTTAATTTTGCCTAAAGCAATGCCCTACTCAAAAGTCTCTCATGTTTGGGGCTCTGGATTCTGTCCCCGGCACTGGCATACATCACTCCTATCTCAGTAATGATAACACATATTCTAATTTGACACAGATGTATTTTAATTGCCAACCTTCTCTGCCACAACGTTTCATCTTTGTCATTTTCATAGAAAAAAAAAAGACTCTGATTTGAGTGAAGCTGCTGCTGAATTCTTGCTGCACCCTGCTGCAGAAAATAACTTGCAGACGACTGGCCACAACAGACACATGCGTTGATCTTTTCACAGCTGGGTTGTTTGTATTCATGTGAGCCTGGGAAAAAGATTGCCATTTTTATCAGGTGAGTGGATACACAGCTCAGCCCCAGGCTTACAAACCTGGGCCTGGAGACTGATGGCCACAAGCAGAAGGTGCAGGTCCCTCTGGTGGCCTCTGTGTCGTCTGGATGGGGGATTGGAGGGGCACAGGGGAAAGACCCTGGGAAGTTTACTGTGTCATCGGAGAAGGGCAAGAAAGTATGGCTTGGTGAGGTGGAGATGGAGAAGGGAAAGTCTCAAAGTCTTTCATTTTCAATTTAAACTTATTTTAATGAAACAAAAATTATACATTTAGGGGAGCATTGTGATGTTTATCCATACATATTTATTCAAATCAAGGTAAACATATCTTGCTGCTCCGACATTTATCACTCCTTACGGGGAAAACATTATTCAAAATCCTTCCTCCTAGTTTTCTTGAAATATACAGCACCATTATTGTTCTTTGTAGCTACCCTACTGTGCAATCACACACCACAACTTCTTCCTCCCATCCACATGTAACTTAGTACCCATGAGCCAACCTTCCCCATCCTTCCCTCTCCTCTCCTGTCCTCAGACCCTGGTAACCTCCAGTCTCCTTCCAGCTGCTACAAGGTCAGCACTTTCATAGACCAGACATGAGTTCCATTACACAGCACTGGACTATCAGGCCTGGCTTATTTCACTTACCATAAAGATTTCAAGCTGTGTCTGTCTTGTGACATACAACAGGGTTTCATCCTCTCTGTGGCTGAATAGCATTGTATCGTGTATACGCGGCATTCTCTTTACCCACTCATCAGCTAATGGACTCTTGGGTGGACCCCATATTTTGTCTGTGGTGAACAGTGTTGGAATGAACATAGGGTGGCAGATGTCTCTCCGACATACTGCTTTCATTTCCTTTGGAGATAGAACGAGGGGTGGGTTTGCTGGATCATATGGTAGTTCCATTTTTAACTTTCTGAGGAAACTCCAAACTGTTTTCCATATGGTTATACTAATTTACATTTCCACTGACAGTATACAAGGGTCCCTTTTTTTTTTTTTGGCTACACTTGTCATCTTTCTGTCCTTTTGATAACAGCCATTCTTACTAGAATGAGGTGATACCGTATTGCAATTTTGATTTACATTTCCCTGATGATTGGTGATATTGAGCAATTTTTTTCATATACCCGTTGTGGTCTCTTGTGTATCTTCTCTTGAGAAATGTCTATTTGGGCCTGTTGTCTATTTTTAAATTGGATCTTTTGGATTTGTTTCGGGTACTGAGCTATTCAAGTTTCTTACATATTCTAAATTTCAAGTTCTTCGAGTGGGATACTCAGAAAATGAGATGTCCCTGCTAACCTGAGGTAGATCAGTGAACTCTAACACTAAATACAAAACTTTGTGCAGGTAGACTTTTATGAAAAGCATTCATTACTTTTCAGATTCTCTTGCCTTCTCAATATGTAAAGCATCAATGCATTCAGCCAGCTTTTCTCAAATGTGAATATATACCAGCATCATTTGCCCAAATGATGAAAATCCTTTCCCGCTTATTAAAACACTGATTCTTGCATCTCAACTCAGTATTTTCTGCAATAGTAGCTCCCCTGTGGGGGCCAGGTGTTTGCACTACTAACAAGGCTGCAAAGCTCATACAGCTGTTCTGAGGGCCACACCATGAGGCTCACTGCGCTAAACTAATGTCAGAGTTTTCAGATCCATCGGCACGTTAGACTCACTTGGAGAGCTTTGAAACATGGCAGATACTGGACTCCACTCCCATATATTCTAATCAAGTTGATGCGGGGTGCCAAAGTATGCAATTTTTTCCAAGCTCTCGGATGATTCTAGTGATGTTCAGGCAGGACTGAGGATTACTGTCATAAAACTCAGGGAGTCTGATGGTGATGGTAGGGTAGAGGCATGGATTAGGAAAGGAGACCTCTTTCCCTTTCAGTTGTTTGGGGCACTGATTTTTCCGTTTAGCTCAAGTCATAAACATTTATAGTAGTTTGCTACACCTGGCATAAAAAGTATCACAGTCTGGGTGACTTCAATGGCAGAAATTTAGGATCTCAGAATTTATTAAATTTATTATCTTGGATTTTGGTCAGAAGTCCAAAGTCAGTGTCTTCCAGGAGGAGTCTATCTGAGGACTGTGAGGGGTAGACCTGCTCTAGGTATCTCTAAAGGCTCCTGGGTGTTGATCTTCTCTCCAGCTCTCTTCCTATCATCTTCTCTGTATCTCTGTGGACAGACTTTCTTTTTTTATATGGACAACAGTTACTGGATTGGAGACCACCCTAATGGTGTAAATTTATGTTGATTGCCTCTGTAAGGACACTATCTTTAGATAAGGTCAT
>RJWT010022962.1:0-11654 GCA_004365215.1 Cuniculus paca | reverse complement strand
AGCAGATGGCAGTGTGAGGCTACATGGCCCCAGATCACCCCTTCCCGTCTCACCAAGAGAAGAAATTTTTGAGGAGGAATATCTGTGTTACTCAGTGTTCTGTACAAGGGTAAAGGTGGCTGTTTTTTTGCTTTTCACCATTTGTACAGAGAGAAGTCAGGACTGTCTTTTCATACTGAAAAAGAGATCATAGAACCTGATTTCCAGTCCTATTCTTGTTTTTTTTTGCGGCACCAGGGATTGAACTCACAACCTTGCGCTTGCCAGGCGGGCGCTTAGGCCGCTGAGCTAGATCCCCGGCCCTCCAGTCCTATTCTTTAGTGATCATGTGGAGTCACTTATATCAGAAGGGAAGATTCGTGTCATTGTGTTGTTATTTTGGGAAAAAATTAATATTAATTCCCATCTCAACCTTTTTCCAGTTGTGAAAAACCTGAATGAACGATATAAATTCTGCATCACCATGTGCAAGAAACTTACAGAAAAACTGAATCGCTTCTTCTCTGACAAACAGAGATTTATTGATGAAATCAACAGTGTAACTGCAGAGAAACTCATCTATAATTGTGCAGTGGAAATGGTAACTATTTTCAAGGTTTAATATCATGTAGCACTAGAGTACTTACCTCCAAGAGTGTCTTTTTAGCACATGCTTGACATTACCTGTCCTTTTTAAAGAGTGTACAGTATGTCCTAAAACTACCCTCAAGTCCCAAGTATTGTAATTATCTC
This sequence comes from Cuniculus paca, assembly GCA_004365215.1. Lineage (NCBI taxonomy): Eukaryota > Metazoa > Chordata > Mammalia > Rodentia > Cuniculidae > Cuniculus > Cuniculus paca. The sequence continues at coordinate 10,922 of RJWT010022962.1, read as the reverse complement.
CTAAAGGAGTAATTGAGCCTACCAACATTCAAGTAATACACATTGTAGTTAATGAACTTACTATAATTTATAAATCCGGTACCATATTTAATAAAATTTTACTGTATCTCCCGTTAAACTTTGCTAGCATTCAGTGTTATCATTTTATAGTTTGTATCTAAAAGTGTTGGCTGAATCTGTTCATGCATTTTCTACTATTTAAGAAATTTGGGGAGCTGGAGGTGTAACTCATCCCTAGCACTCCATGCATGTGAATCAACCAACCAATTAATTAGCTAATTTTTGCTCAATAAAAGAAAAAGTACTGCTTTGTTAACCAACCCGCAAATACTCAAAGGTTCCATTTACTGACTATTGAAATGTGGACACCAAGGAGAATCTGCTTTTCCAGTTGTCTGGTTGTAACATTTGAAATCATTTGTTTTGTCTTTCTACTTGTGGGGTAATAGTGCTTTGAATTATAGATAAAAATAGGGACTGTTAAGTAGGGAAGTTTTATATACTTCAGTAAACTGTATCACCTCATTAAAATGTATTAATTTTAAAGCTGTTTAAGACTATGTTGGCCTAATAGACTTCTCTTTTCTTGGAAAAGTTGAGAATCTTCTTGTTTCTGTTGATTGGTTTCAGGTTCAGTCTGCTGCCCTGGATGAGATGTTTCAACAAACAGAAGATATTGTTTATCGCTACCATAAGGCAGCGCTTCTTTTGGAAGGCCTGACTAAGATTCTGCAGGACCCTGCAGATATTGAAAATGTACATAAATGTAAGCTGACATATACATTAATTTCTTCTTATCTGTGGTTTTATTTCCCACAATTTTGGTTATGCAGCATCAGCCAATATCTAAAAACATTAAATGAAAACCTTGAGAAGCAGTCCGTAAGTTTGAAATTTTGTTCTGTTCTCATTGGTAGCATGAAGAAATCTTGAGCTATCCTGCTCTGCCCCATTTGGGATATGATTCATTCCTTTGTCTAGAGTGTCCATGCTGTTTATGTCACCTGCCAGTTAGTCACTTAGCAGCCATCCCAGTTATCAGATTTACTGTCTTGGTGCTACAGTACTTACAGAGTTTGGTACAATCCATGGTTTCAGGAATCCACTGGGCATCTTGAAACTATCCTTTGGGGATAAGTGGTAATTATCGATTCCAAAGTAGTTGTCTCCTACAGGTGGGGTAGAAAAAGTAGTTTGGTATCATATTGCCTATGTTGAATCTTGGCTTTCCAAACTTGAGCAAATTACTTAACCTTTATGTGGTCTCAGTTTCTTCTATAAGACAGAGGATAATGGTGCCTACCTTTTAGAGTTGTGAGGATTAGAAATGAATATCAAGCATTGATGACTTCTGTCATTAGTCTTAAGATTTCTGCATAACACTTTGTTGGCAAATATGTGATAGTGTACATAAGAGAGTATTGCTTTTTATTATTAAATATAATTATTTTAAAGCTTCTGGGCTTAGCGACTGAAAAATCCTATAAAGAGCCCATGTCCTGCAGACCTCAGGTGGACACTGATAGCATACCAGAATGGTATTACTACTTATTAAATACTAGCCAGTAATCCTGTTTTTGAGAATGGGGGGCGGGGGAGGATTTTTTGTTGTTGTTGTTTTTGTTTTTGTTTTGTGGGTTTTTTGAGACAGGGTCTTGCTATGCAGTTTCGGCTGGCCTTGAGCTCACTTTGTAGCCCAGGCTGGTTTTGAACGATCCTCCTGCCTTAGCCTCCCGAGTGCGGGGATTATAGGTGTGAGCCACCATGCCCGGCTGGTAATATTTTAGAGTATACATAGTCTCGCCACATTTTGTATAGCCACAAGAGAATGGCTATCCTAAAATTATTTGTAGTTTTGTAAGCAAGCTAGCTGTTAAAATCTAAATGTTCTCTATGTGACATACTCATCTTTTTAGCACTTACTAGAAATCATATGTAATCTTTCACCAGCCACAAAGAAGAGAAGGTGTTTGCTTTCTGTTAACTTTGGGACAAAGATAGTGTAGAAATGACGATGTCAGTAGAGTTCGTGATTTTTTCTTTTTCGTTCTTCTGTTCTTGGTTTTGAAAACATAAAAGGTTTTTATTATGAATTTAACTTTTTGTTACTTTAATTCTAGATAAATCTAGTATTGAAAGAAGATTGTCGGCACTCTGCTGCAGCACTGGAGCTGTGTGAGCAGCTGACTTGCTGTGACCAGTGTGGGAGCATAAGGTGATATGTTTGGGATTACCACTCATCCCTGTCATCCATTCCCAGGAAACTGTAGTTTTTTCAGTGGTGACTACCAAAGAATAAGCAGCAATTTCAAAAAGGAAAACAATCCAAAAACTACATGATAGAAAAATATGCCTTATTGGAGAAGTCACTCCCCTTTCCCTTTTTTGTTTTTAGAAGCAGAAGTGAAAGTATTCCACTTGGCTCCAAATTTGAACCTGGTAAATAAATGTACTCTAAAAACTAGAATTACCAATACTGTTATTCTTACAGATAATTAAACAAAAAAGTGAGTGGCATTCTGCCAAGTTCACAGAGCAGTGTGTAAAATTTCATGTTGGCTGAGCTGTATACAAGCAAAGAATCTACATCTCACCAGGCAGTTTGGTATTTGGCATGAGTTTGTCTGAATCTGAGCATGTATCTTCAAACAGCTCAGGAAGCAATAGTATAAGAAGAGGCAAAAGATGGCTGTTGGAGGAAATCTTGAAATCTTCCATTTGATCTAATATGGACACGTTAATCTTTAAAAGTCTTTCATATTGCACTAATTTATTAAAACAACTGTGTATTGAATTTTGCAATTTAAAACTAATGGAGGCACAATGGACTTGTTTAAAATATTTTACTTGATTATATACATATACCCTTTCCAGAATTCATATATAATCTCTATTGAACTTTCAGATGGTCAAAACTTGTGTTCATGTGAACTTTTGCATTGTTTTTACCTGTTTATTGACACCAACAGATCTTAATAATATTTTAAGTTGCTGATTGTTTGCTTTTGTTTGCATTTTTTATTGTGCATGCAGAATGTGCAATGATGCCTGTGACCTTAGGTGTATTAACGGCTAGGTTTATTTGGGCAGTATTAGAAAAGCTATCATGAATGCAAAGATATGTTTAAGAATTTCCATAGAGTCAAAACACAATGGTTATTAAAGGCTTGTTAGTGATGTGGAGTTTCTACATGAAGTTACTGAAAAAGGAAGTTTGTTTTCTCTTAGGACAATGGGCAACTGTCTCCAGCCTAATGTGTATTTTTTAATGTTAATCCTGACAGTTCACCAAATAGCTAGTCATAGAGAATGCAGGCAGTTAACATCCCTCTGGGAACAGTTCCTACATTGTATATTGTTTGGTTTCCTTTACTTACCTGCTTGAATACTTGAATAAAGACTTTTACCAGTTTTAATACTTTTATTTTACTCCTTTTACCTAAAATAATCTGAACTCTGACAGTTGCACAAAGAAGCCCTTTGGCATTACTCTAATTTTAGTGTACTGATAGAAACAAACAGAAACAAATATTGTTTTCCTTTACTTTACAAAATAATGTAATTTTAACCTTATTTATCTGTATGAAATTCCAGCAGTTAATTTGAACATTTGTTTATATGATGTTTGTATTTTTTAGGTCTTTAATACAGTGTTTCTACCTCTCATTTGTAACTGCATGCATTATTCTTGAAACTAGGTAAAACTCACTGAATTGTTGTGTTTGCCTTTTTATTATTGCCTGTATAAATGTATATTAAGGTAAAATAAAACTGACAGTGTTTCTAGGTTATAGTTATGGGTCCATATTACATGACTTGTCAAGCCAGATACTTCTTCAGTAAGCCTGGAGGCTTGATTATTAATATCCTTTGTCCCTGGTCATCTCCCATGATTTGAGATTCTGGGTGACTGTCTTGTGGGCTTCCACAAACTTAGACTTCCATGATGCATCCTCCGCCCCTTGCAGTAGTATTTTGTATAACTTTTATTAGAGTTTACTGCAATTCCATTCATGTTCTCTCAATTGATCCTCCACGGGGGCAGGTTTGTCATAGCCCCTTCTCTTCCATGTTTTTTAAAACAGGATGAAATGGATTCAAAGGGCTAAGTAATTGGTGTGAAGTCAAGAACTAGGCAAGTGGTGAAGCTATACTTTGTAACTTCCAAGCTCTCTTCTTCTCCCTGTATAATAAAGGTCTTGTGGTAGATGGTATGTGTGAAACAGTAAAGTTTCAACGGCAGAGAATGAACTGTAAATTTGTGAGTACTGGTTCTGATTCTACTTCCCTTATCAAGGCTGATTGTTTCAAGAGATTTTTGCCTTGGTTACAGCAATAATAAACAAGTGCTTTATGTTTCCATGAGTATTTTTTTAAACTTCATATCATATATTTCACAAAACAGAAATGAACCTGTCCACACATTTGTGGATTAGCACCTATATTCATACCATAACCTGGAAAATTATTGACCATTGAAATGTAAACAGAAGAATTATCAGCGAATTTGCTAATTGGCTATTCTGCTATATGAATTTGTTTTAACTGTTACCTGTACTGGACTTGAAGGTGTGTTCTTGACACATTTTGTTTTGTTTTTTTCTCACAGCCTCACACTCCCTTCCCTCCACTGAGAGGAATAACCAGATCAAATGGGAGTCAGACGTATAGCAACTTGGGAAGAGGCTGTTGTTAGGGCTTAGGTACCTTAGTCTCCAAGGGTAGGAAGTTGGGTGCAGGAGACATGAGAACATGGAGTAGGTCCTTCAGACCAATGCATCTGATACATCTGGGTCCCCACGCTTCCTCCCTGTATTGTGGAGTATTCTGAGGCAGCCATTCTGTACCTGCTTTAGGTCTGGAAGGATGGTTCCCTCCCTCCAGCTCAGCCTTCTGCTGAGGCTTCTTCCTCTTGCTCAGCTGGCCATGTGCAATTGCTTCTTTCCTCATTTGGGAACACTGTATATAAAAATGATGATACCTGGTTTTGATCAGTGTAGTTCAAAGAAACATTTAATGCAAACTGAGAGTCACTTATGTCCCCACAGTCTCATGCTCCCAGGTCCCCCCACCCCCCGCCAGGAGGAGCTGTTCGGTCCTTTAGTAGTCAGTCATAGGAGCTTCAGAAGAGCTCTTGTTAGGCGGGGATGAGGAGGAAAGTTGGGCATACTGGGTATGGGGGCATGGACTCAGATACTGAAAAACCCTTGAGGTGATAGTGGTTGAACACAGGCTTTGGCGGGAAGCATCACACTTGATGTATGCTCCCCCCTTGTAGCTTCTGTAAGCAGTATTCTGTCTGGAATAAAACAGTGTTGATTGGGGTTTCCATAGGAGGATTTCTTGATGGGGAGCAACTACTGCTCAGAGAACTTGATCTGATCTCACTTGATATGTGCACCCTATCAATACCTCTTCATACCTTTAGACAGCCTTTGACTATTTACTTCTGACTCCTGGACTCTTCAGTCTGTAGCCATGTAGGCTTACCAGTCCCCAATAGTCTCTTGTTCATCAAACAAAGCTCTTGTGAGAATACTGTCTTTGAGGGAGGAGTCAAGATGAATCTGAAAACTGTTAGAATTGACTGCCCTGTAGAAGTACTACATACAGGAAAACTATGACCATCCACCCAAAAATCACATTGTTGTGTGAGAGGTGAAGCCAAACTGGTAAAGGATCAATGTGGATTCAGTAATCAAACTGTAGCACAGAAAACAACAGGGGCTGAAATCTCACTGCTGTTGTGACCTCATGCGGTGCCCAGCAGAAGCTGTGCAGGAGACTTGGCCACAAAGCAACAAACAGCCCTGTGGAGCCCCTGCCCATGGTCCTCAGTGAGGTTGGGTCTAGTGTGCTGAACAGGTAGAATTACCTCCCATTTACTCTTATGGAAACCCTCTCAGCCCATTTATAATGTCCTACGATGTTTGTTAGTGAGCACGTCCTGTTGTGACAGCTCTCAGAGTTCCCCAAGTGAATCTGCATCAGTGGAGTTTGTGCAGGTGACAACCCTGGAGCAAGGGGGCTGCAGGCTCAGTGTGGACTGGAGGCTCTATGCAGACTGCACATGTGTATGGTTCAGGGCAAGGCCACCTTGGCCATATGGCCTGGGCGCAGCTTCATGCAACCTCACTGAGAATTTAGCTGTTACATGACTATGTTATGTCACTAGGAAATGCCAGCAGGAACTGTGCTGCATCTCCTTTGGGGTTTCTGTGACTCGGTTTGGCAGCAGGACTTAGGAGTCCACTTGGCCTCACCTCTAGCTCTGCCCCCTTCAGCTCTGTGTCCTGGGCAAGTTTCTTAACTCCTCATCTGTCAAGTGGGGAAAGAGGTCCCATCTCATAGAACTGAGGAGAGAATGAGATAAGTTAGTGAACAAGGAAGTAAAGGCACCTGCAAATGTGATGGGCAGTGTGGTGCCTGCTGCTGTAATGGTTGCCCCTCTGAAGCTCCTCTTGCTTTCTTGAAGGATTGCAAGAAAAACAATTTATTTCATATTGGTACAGGGCAAGGCTTTGGCTTAGGACTTCCAGGATCCATGGTCACTCTGGCTAGACAGCTAAAAAGACAGCAGTTCTTGCAGAAAAGCCTCCTTTCCCCAGCTTCCCCACTCCTGTAGTTTAGGTCTAAAATGTCCAAAAGTCTCATATGTTCAGAGGTGGGGTTTTGGAATGTGGTTGGATCATGAGAGAACTCTATTCAGCAGTGGATGCATCCAGCGATGAGTTTATGGCTAAATTTGCTGTCAGGAGGTGGGGCCAGATTGGAGGTGAGTCACTTGGGGCTTAACCTGAAGGGTGTATTCTCCCTTCTAGCTTTCTCCTTCTTGGCTGCTATGACATGAGCAGCTTTCTTCCCCCAGGCCCTTCCACCATACCCTTTCTGTTTTAAGCATGTTGACCACAGACTGAATCCACTAACACTGAACCAATATAAATCTCTCCTGTAAGTAGGTGATGTCGAGTATTTTGTCCCAGGTGTAGTAAAACTAACTAACAGCTTGCTCCTGGGCTTCAGGCCTGTTTTGATTTGCCTTGTAGGTCAGTTTGACTGTTTCTACAAAATGTTTCAGTCTTAATATTACTTCCTTTAATCCTTACACCAGCCCTTGTTCATCTTACAGATGGAAAGAGCAGACCCACAGAGTCATTTCTCTGAGAGAACCCACACAGCAGGACAGTGGTGGGAGCAGCCATGGGTGGGCAGTTTGGACCCAGAATCTGGGATGCGAGCACTGAACACAGCTTAGAGCTCTGGACCAACTCATCCTTAGAGGGCCCAGTGTCTTCACTCCCCTGTCTTCTAACACTTTGTTTTTGACAATGTAATAGACTAAGAGGGGAAAGAAAAAAGAACTTTGTGCCATCTGGTGCCCAGATGTCTTCTGTTGGACCCATCTACTGCCTATCTAGAGGCAGCCAGAGTTGGAAAAGCAGGTGAGGGTAGCAGCTCTCTGCAGCCCACCTGGGTCTAGGACCAGAGTCCGGGAGTAGAGTGTTGCAGAGATGAGCCTACTTCTCTCAGTGAGAAGGACTTCTGAGGCATGTTGATCTCAGACATCTGGCTGGCCCACCTGGAGGCTCTCCCACCTAGGACTTATGGTTAGAAAACAATCCCATTGTTCATGTAGGGATTCCTATAGGAGCAGACAGGGCAGACAATCTCCTACTTACAGTGCCTTACAATTAGGGTTGTAAAGTAAATTTTCAGTTTCTAGAGGAAACCCAGAATATGTTGAATGTGAGTTTCTTTTAACTTTTGTGTTCTGAAAAAGAAACAGAAACCCTGGGAAGAATTTTTCTGATCTTAAATATAAATATGAAAATGCACAAAAGATAAGATTTGAATGTATTCACAGTATTTATAAGAAAGTAGTTTGTATTTGTGTGCAGTGGAATAACTGGTTTTCCTTCCCTGTCTTTACTGTCTCATCAGATCTGGAAAAAGGAAATTACTGTATGGGGAGTAGATATTTAATTTTGTATTGCATGATGCTGAGGCTATTTTTCATTATATATGTAACTATATAGGTTTTTGGGGATTTTTGTTTTGTTTTGTTGTCTTTGCGACAGGGTCTTGCACTGGCCTTGAACTCATTTTGTAGCCCAGGCTGGCCTTGAATTCTCAGGCATCCTTCTGCCTCAGCCTCCCAGGTGCTAGGATTACAGGTGTGTCACCACGCCCAGCTTCTTAAGATTTTATAAGTGTAGGGTAAACCCATAAGGGGCATATAAGAGTTGGTATTTGCAGTAAATACAACAGATGTAGGAGGTTAAGGAGGGGAAAACTGTTATTTGTAAGGAAAGTCTCTACTTCTAATGTATCATTATTCCATGTGTTTACCAAAGCACTGTTCACCAGTGAGAAACAGCATGGAAAGGCCAGGGACTCATGACATTCCGAGTCCCCAGGTTCATAATGGGGGAGTGGATCTAAGGGCTTGGTGTCCTTGTGGCCCTGGCACATGTTCCCCTGCCGTCTCCCATGTGCATCTACTTTATGATCTGGGCCTCACTTGGCCTCCCCAGGCTTCATTTTCCGGTTTGTAACAGGGGGAAGATAGAAATAGAGCTGTCTCAGTGGTCCTGTGAGGCTCAAGTGTACAGCTGCTGGACCCCTGAGTCCATAACAGCTGGTGTCAGAAGGAGCTGAAGTGACACCTGAAGGCTTGGGACCAAACCTGGGGTCAGCAGTGACTTTCTCTTCCCTTAATCATTAGTGCTGCTGCTTTTGTCACCTGTTTTTGTTGTTGTTTGTTTTTGAGACATGAACCTTTCTTTACACTGAAAATGCAAACATTTTTTTGACAAATTGATCTTGAGCACATATATTTTAACTTGGTAACAAAGGAGCTAGCAGTGTGACAGACGAATGTCAGCTCAGGAAATAAAAAATGAGGTGTGACTGAAGAATAGAATTCTTGCTGGGAATTTAGCTCTGTGGCACAAGTACCTGCCTGGCAAGCGTGAGGTCATGAGTTCAATCCCAGGTGCCAAAAAAAAAGTGAAACAAGATCATATTTCTTAAGAATAGAATTCTTAATGCGTAAGCATCTTGTTGGAAGTCAGCAGCATATTGGTTAAGGACACGGTTTCCTTTGATAAACGAGCAAGATGGTCCAAGATACCAGTTGTGTAGAGCAGGTGTTGTAGTTACTTTTCTTATCATGGGACAAAATACCTACCACCCACAACTTAAAAGAGGCTCACATTTTAGAAGTTTCAGTCCATATTTGGTAGGCTCAAACACAGAAACCACATGGTAGTCTGGGGAGAGGAAAGCTGCTTAGTTCAAGTCATCAGGGAAGCAAAGAGCAACGAGAGGAGCCAGGAAGGGAGAAACACCCTCCCGCCAGGGACCAGCCTCTTCTGATCAGCAAGTCCGCTATGCAGCCCTCATAATTCAACCACCTTCATAAAGCCCTACCCCTGTGCACATGAGGCTTTTGGGGGGAACTGCTACATCAGGATATAAACCATAACACCAGAGGTCACCACTGTGCATCTTGTGCCAAACAGTAAATATTATGGGCTTGAGAGGCCATAGGAGCTCTTGCAGTTTCTCATCTGCCATTGTACTGAGAAGAGCACCTATAGGACAGTGCATATGTACATGTACAAAGCACATATACAAGCTTAGTTGTGGATATCAAAATTTTAATTTCATCCAATTTTCATCTAATATGAAATACTATTTTAAACTTCTTCATCCACTTAGAAATATGCAATGTTGGGCATGATGGCACATGCTGGGTGTGGTGGCATACACCTGTAATCCTAGTACTCAGGAGGCTGAGGCAGGAGAATCACTGTAAGTTCGAGGCCAGCCTGGGCTACATAGTGAGACTCTGTCTCAAAAACAAAAACAAAAATGTACAAGCCATTCTCGTAGACCACACAGCAGCAGTCAGTGGACCAGACCTGACATCTGGGCAGTAAGTTTACTGTTCATCGGCAGTGTCTTATAGAAGAGAGACAGATGCCTAGGACGCAGAGAACAGAGGTCCATCCCTGGAAGTTCATGGAACAAGCATTCCAGCTCTACCTGTGGTGTCCAGTGGATCCATTTAACTCAGAAGCAAGAAGCAGTGTCAGAGCATGATTTTTGCTTTTAAGCAGAATTTATTAAACTGTTAGTAAATGTACAGAATACAAATGCTTTTCCAGTTCTTTGGGGATATTTTGGGGAAGAGCTTTGTTTTTCTGCTCCTTCAAGAAGTGAACTACTATATTTAATCTTGCCATGTGGTCTTGGGCAAGTCACCTCACTTTCCCAAGTCTTAATTTTTTTCCAGTGAAGAAGACAAAAACTACTTTCTAATACAGTTTGTCGAGAAGACGCTCTTTGCACAATGCCTGGTACTTAACACATGGTCACTAAATGATGGTGGCTTTGCTTCTGCAGTCATGTGCTACATGTCAGCCAATGATGGACCGCATATATAATAGTCTCAGGAGATTACGTCACCTCCTGACATTGTTGGCATCTTGATGTCTTACTTTGTATAAGTACATTTTATTATGTTCACGCAGTGACCAAGCCACCTATCTACACATTTCTTAGAATGTATACCTTCTTTTAGCGATGCATGACTCACTCCATTACTAAAAATCAGCAAAGTTAGATTCTCCTTTCTGGGTCAGGCTTGGTGCCTCTTTTCCTAGAAACAGGATCTAATTTTGTTGAATAGAAACACCCATTTCTTGACAGGGTGCCAGGGTGGCTGATCTATACAGAGATGAGTGGGTCAATTTTGCAAAACCAAATCCAAGCGGCTTCCTTTTGCCAGAACCTTAAGGCTTATCCTCCATAAACACGTTGGCTCTAATTAACCTTTTACAAATATAAAATAAATGTCGATTTTAACCTCTGTGTGTTTGTAAACGAAAATAAACTCCTTTCACTGTCAGTGGCAG
>RJWT010022961.1:0-16998 GCA_004365215.1 Cuniculus paca | reverse complement strand
TTTTTTTTTTTTGTGGTACCAGGGATCGAACTCATGACCTTGCACTTGCCAGGCAGGTGCTTAGGCTGCTGAGCTAAATCCCCGGCCCTTTGTTCTCATTTTTTATCTATGATACCTTGTCCTAGTTACTTTTCTCACATTGCTGACACAACATATCTGACACACAAAGTTAAAGGGGAAAAGGTTTATTTAGCTCACAGTTTGTAGAGATTTCAGTCCATAATTGGCTGGCTCCAAAGCAGGGTGGTTTGGCAGAGGGCTGGTTCATGGTAAGCAGAAGGCAGCAAAGGCAAGCAAGCAAGTAAAGAGGAAGACAAGCCTCTTTCTGTCCCTTATATTGTATCCAGGTTACCAGGACTAAGAGTGGTGCCAAACCAATCCGTGGATTGATTTAGTAGTCACCCAACCCTAATCCTAGTACCCTTAATCCTAACATTGCACCATGAATCAACCACACGCTGAATCTAGAGTTGCAGTCATTTCTGAAAAAGTCCCACCTATGACTGCACGAGGCTTTTGAAGAACATCTAGGTACAAGCCATAATACACCTCAAGAGTAAATGTAAACCAGGACAAAATAATAGTGAAAAAGCCAAGAACAAAAGTTTATATTTTTTTAGTTTAAAATGCTCAGTGGCTAATTATATGCATGTAGAAAGAGTTATAATGTGTATTTATGAGGTATGGGCCCTTAGAGGAGAAACACAGATGATTTCCGTTTTTGTTCCCTTGTACTCGTCCTTTTTTGTTTCAAAACAAATGCTGAAATCCTTCATATAAAGCAAACCACCTACAAATGTGAATGGCTTAAAATAATAAACATGTCTTATTTCCCAGTTTCTGTGGGTCAAGAATTCAAGAATGGCTTAGACAGAGACTGGCTCAGGACCATTAGTGCAGTTTCAGTCAAGATTTGGAGTCAGATGCAATGATCTAAAGCACGGCTAAGGCTCAGCATCCGTTTCCAGGATGGCTGTAGGCAGGAAGCCTCACTTCCTTGCCATGGAGGGCTCTCCATAGGGCTTGACAACATGGTGGTTGACTTTCCCCGAGGCAAGAGATCCAAGACTAAGCAAGAAGCATAATGCCTCATACAACCTCACGTGACACACTTCTGCTATGTCCTATTCACCAGAAGTATGCAACTGAGTCCATCCTGCCTTCAAAGAGAGTAAAATTAGAGTATATCTTTCTGGAGAAAGAGTAGCCAATAATTTTATATATATTTTGAAACAATCACAGTAAGGGGCTGGGAATGTAATTCAACTGCAGAGCATCCGCTTTGCATGTGTGAGGTCTTAAGTTCGAGTCCCAGCACCATCCCCTCCCAAAATAATCACAATGCCTAAATTCTATGTTTGGTTCCATTTGACATTTCAGTAGGATTTTGATTCCTCCCAATAGTTTTCTTTAGTTTCTTATATCTATTTTTAAGTTATATACTTCTGCAGGAACACTGCACATTAGTATTAATGTACTTTTTTTCTAAAGATGAAATACATAAAATTTCATTCAAGTCAATTCAGAAATAACTAATACTAAAATATAAAGTAGATAGCAAAAAATGACAGAAGATAAAGTATTGAAGAATGCCTTGTTAAGAAGCAGGGCACACACGCCATGGCCCTTTAGGACTGTTGCTCTTTTTAGCATAGTTTCATTGAAACACAGCTGAGTCTGCAGTTTATTGTCTATGACCCCTTTTGCATTATGTGGGTAGAATTTAGTAGATTAGACAGAGACCGTAAGGTTCACAAAGCTCAAATCATTTCTGTGTGGTATTGAAGGGATACAAAGGAGTCAAAGAAGTAATAATCTTTAATTTTAAGAATTACCAGTAATATATTCCTTTCTGAAAAGAATTTTCATTAAAAACATTTTAAAACACTGGTTCTACATCTAACACATAATAAACAACACAACAAAGCTTTCAGCTAGAATATGCTGAGTTTCAAGAGCTAGACAATCCTATAATAATTGAAAACAGTTTACTCTTTGCAAAATAGGACATGTAATAGTCTATTTAAAGATTTTGCTAACTACAGCCAAAGTTCAGATGGCCAAAGAACCTGATGCACAATGAATCACTTCTCACAACTGAAAGGAAATATTTTTTCCTAAAAGTCAGCAAAAAATGCTATACTTTAGAATGCTATACTTTAGAATGCTATACTTCTATTTCTTTTTTAAAGTAACCACATCCTATTTATTCACTGAAGAGTGATAAAATGAGAACGTTTCCTAATTGAAACTAAGATGCTTTAAACATTTGCAGATAAAGGTCTTAGACTTGAAAATTATCTGTATAATATCATTGTGCTTTATATTATTCTGAATGTTTTTCTCAAAGCACAAACAACTGCATTTAAAGCACAAAAATGTCAGATTTGAAAGCTCAACAAATTCACTTGAAATGTAATATAAAAGGCTAACTCCCAAGAATTTAGTTCTGTTTCATCATGGAAATATGTTAGCTTCAATGTTTGCGGCAGTATTACTGTTTATTCCATTAAAAATTCACAAAGGACTTTTTAAGTCATCTTACCACAACATGGGTAATGGTAGGTTTAACTGTATTAAATTGCTGTTATTTAAACTTCTTGTACCTTAAAAGTGATAATTTTACATCATTCAATCTAATACAACTTTTTCATGATAGAAACCAAAGATTAGCCAGATATGAAAAAAGCTAACTTCAAGCACTAAATGTGAGCACTTTTTTTTTTTTCTGTCTTTTTGAGGCAGGGTCTCACTATGCAGTTCAGGCTAATCTCAAGCTCACTTTGTAGCCCAGGCTGGTCTTGAACTTACAATGATCCTCCTGCCTCAGCCTCCTGAGTGCTGGGATTATAGGCATGCATTACCACATCCAGCTTGTGTTTCCATATTTAGTATCTATTTATCTACCTTAATTTCTCATATCTTTACACATTTTTTTTTTTTTGGTACTGGGGATTGAACTCATGACCTTGCACTTACCAGGCAAGTGCTTGAGCCACTGAGCTAAATCCCGGGGCCCATACCTCTACACTTTTGTTCAAGAAAAAAAGTGAGATGAACTATTATAAGTCTAGACAGATACAAAGAAGAACAGAAAAATAGAAAGCAGTGTGCAATCTGTCTGGATGAAAAATAATACCTCGTTAGGTACGCTAAATATGAGATACTTATGGGACGTTCTTGTAGGAATATTCATTACACATTTGAGTATGCAGGTCTATAGCTAAGAAATTAGTAGATCATCAGCAAATAAATATTAGTTAAGACGTGGCATAGGGTAGAGTCATTAATGACAGCATGTAGACTGACAAGAGGAAAGGGGTAAAAACAACATGTAATGCCGAGGTTAGTGAAAGCAAGCTTGGAATTCACTCTATAGGAAAAGGAAGTAAAATGTCAAAAGGAGGATACGGTACTGTTTCTTTTTGTCTATATTTCTGTAGATTTTTTCATTTCGAGGTAATTTTAAGACTTGCAAGTATACATGAAGTCTTTTTATTTATTCGCAAATAGTAAAATATTGGGTCATTTCACTCTTATTTTCAAATTAAATCTTCAAGCTAAACATTTATTTCATTGAGTGTGACTTGGTTGAAGCTATTTTAGCTTACTGTGTTATATCTTTCACTATCTAGGAAGATGTAACTTTTAAATTCATTGATCTATATGCTTTGTAAAGCAGGGATGATACTGTATGCCTTATGCTTAGCATGTTACTTCTCATACAGAAGATAATAAATATATGTTGAATGAATGAAGGAGTTAAAAAACTAATTAGAGTAGAAGTATTAGAAACATAGATGAACCACCTATCGCCCCTTGTAAGAGTTACCTCATTGTAGCTATAATCAGCTCCTTCAAGGTTTAAGCCTCATTAAAGAGATCTACATCCAAAGTCTGAACAATATATAAGCAAAACAATTTGGCCACCAATTTGGCCTAAGGGACCATATAGACCCAGAGCTCCCCAAAAGGCTCACTGAGTGGTTAGCTCCTCCAGTGGGAGAATGAAGATGACTGAATAAAGGCTCAAGATTTCCTGGTCAGAGTGAAAAATTCCAGAGACATTTAAACTCCCAATTTAGACAAGTTTGCTACGCTATGGATATCAGAATCTTGGCTAGAAAAAACAATGGGATTATGGTATTTGTTAAGAGTACCTCTTTCTGGTTCTTAAATCTTTGAATTCTAGACCCTGAACTCTACGTGTGTAGAGAAATGGCCTCCCCTTCCTTGTTACAACCAGTACTGTCTCTAACATGCCTTCTCCATCATAAGGAAATATGTATTCCAATTAGGATTCACAATGCTTCCTTTTCATTAAGTAGGATTAAGTCACAAAATTCACCATTTAGGAATTTAGAGTGTCCATTATAAGCAGAAAAAGTCATACATATCACAAAGGAATTAAAAAGTATTTTAAAAAAGCATGTAGTATTAGGAGCTGGGGGAGTACGTGTTTGACTTGATTCTGTAGGTACTTGATCAAGAGAATATAACAAAAAAAAACAGAAAATAACATAAAATTACATATGAAAAGTTTATTAATTTGGGAGTACTTTTCCAAGATACCTTGGCAAGGGTACCAGGGGATTGTACAGACTTCTGCAATGGTTCAGGCTATGAGCAAGCAGTCCTGTCACTTGAACAACATGATCTGGTAGACTCTCTTGTATTAGAGAGAATCAATGAAAGCCATGTAGTGTTTATGGTAGGCCTCAATAGGAAGACCACAATCCAGGCTCCTTGGATTCTGCAGCAAGGCCATTTCATATATGGTATTTGGTACATGTTTGCAGAACGCAATGATTACATTCCTCATGTTGAGTTTGTACATAACCCATTTAAATTCTTGTTTTTATCCCTTTTCCCTCCCCTCCTTTTCCACTCCCTCCATCTCTTGGTCCCCTTCTCTTCTGTAAAAGATCTACCTCCCTATGTCCTACTATGTTTTATGTTACTCTTTATTTATATTTTGGGGTTCTCACATAAGAGAAACCATTTTTGAAAAGCACATTCTAATATATCACTAAGTTCTGACAAAGAATGAGTGCCTCACTATGGGACACCAAGTGACTACAGATCTGAATCTATTCATGATAAGTTGAATTCTGTCAGACTAATCAAATCATAAAGTCAAGTGATTTGAGGCAATATGGAATTGAACAAAATTGGACAGAGGCACAAGCAAACTGCCTGAATGAGTAATCTAGATCCCACCTAGTACCTCTTTTTCAATGGACATCTTTGTAATCTGGAAAATCTGTTTTGACTCATTGACAGAGAAGAAAAATGCCAGAACCCAGTATGTGGATGGATAGGCTTAGTATGTAGATATAGAATGAAAATGCCTGGCAACTACTCTGTAGATTCACTCAAGACCTACAAAGGAGTAAAAGGAACACCTTCCTACTGGGCTGAGTTTCAGGAAAGAGGGGATTAAGTTTAGAATATGAACACAACGGGCATTTGTCAGTATTCTGGTTGGTTGGTTAGGCACTCAAAAGAAAGAAGACTGTAAGAATGAGGCCAAGAAAATTTGAGAAAGAGGCATATGAGTAGGTATATGGAAGTGGTCACAAAGCATAAAAAATTTTGTGTCACATGTCAATGCCTACCAGAGACAGTCAAACATGGAAGAGTGCATAGAAATGGACGGAATGACTCACAAAGCTGACATCACTAACCCTTGGGCATTAGTCACCTCAGCAGTGGAATAATGGACATGTACATGAAATGGGCATGGTGGGAGAGATGGAATATATTCATGGGTCAGATATCATTTCTTCTCATTTAAGAAGGCTAATTTAACTACTGCTGCATGTGAATATCTGAGCTTACAATATGGTACCATTCTTCAAGGAGCCAACCAGACACTTGGGGGCAAGTTCATCATGGAAAAGTTAAAGATTTATTCTAATTGAAACCATACATAGTTTGGAAACAGTTCTCTACTCTGGCCTCTATTAGAAACAGCATTTAAGAGCTTGTAAAATTCCCAGTCTACCATATAAGATTCCTCAAATACTTTCAATCCACTTAATCTATCTTACAACAAGTAAAAAGTAAGCTCTTGACAGTGAGATCTACTTGCTAAATCATACCAAACAGAGAAATGTCCAACCTAGTATGGCATATTAGAAGGGCTTGTAGATGAAGTGCCAGTTAGTAGTAACACTTTAAGAAGGTGACACATCATTTTATAGAATGAAACACATATGCTGACTCAGACATTTTATGATGCTGTGCCTCCAATCGGAAATATTGGTAAATCTTGCAACCTGGAGGTAGAAGCGGAATTAATTCTCATCACTATCACTCTGTGTCTCAGTGTTGAGAACTCTGCACTTTCCATCTGCACAAAATGTGAGCTCTACAGGGAGAGAGGTCTGGTACAAGAAAAGGTTACATTTTTACCAGATGATGCAGTAAGAGTCTTGTTGAATTAAGTTATGACTGCCTCTCAAATACTTCAAATTCCCGGTGTCCAGGCACCATCTTGGTACAGTTAGTTTACCCTGATCGTCACAAAGAAGGGGAATGTTACTATCACTTGCAGTCCTAAAATGAGCTTCAGTGCTAGGGGGTCGCTAGAATCCTTAAAAAGTACTGTCCTGAAATGACATGAAGAAGTGGAGCCAGGCAGCGCAAGAACTAGACTGTGGTGAACAAGATGGTCTACTCAGATCCTCCTTCCAGAAAGAACTTGTGGCCCAGGCTATAAATAGCCACATGATTTGCCTTAGCTTCGGAGAGCCTTCTTGACAAAGGGAACACTCTTCCTAGGTTGGCCATAAAAAATGACTGAGGCAAAATAAAAAATTCCAGCTACTTACATCTGCATGAATTCACTCAAATGGGTGATAAGGAATTCAGAGCTTGCTATATAGCACTGAATAGGCCCTGTACTATAGTTTGATTTCTTCCTCTGTCCAATTGTGCTTCTTCTTCCTTCTTTCCATAATTGTCATTTTCTAATAAATAACCTGTAGCAAAATTCCATTTTAACAGTTTGCTTCTAGAAAATCTAACATATTCTCATAATTTTCCCCCTACCTGTGTGCCTCAATTTACTAATGGTCATTAAATACTGCAGTGTCAGTGAGACTACATGTGGATACTGAGAGTTACTTCTCATTGCTATGGAAAATGACCTTCATTTTTGAAAATATTTGAAACTACTGTCATAAAGTATGTCTGGATTAATTAACAAAGGTAAATTCCCTTTTAAACCAACATCTGAGATCCTAGAAAAAATAGAAATTTCTATTTGTATTCAGTGTTCTGTTGTTTGATGGACACAACATTTGTTGTACCTAGAAAAGTGGTGCCTGAACTATGCAAGGTAACCCTAGTAAGGATCATTACTTTTCCCCGTCTTCTTGTAAGGAATGGAACTATTCATTGTACATATGTGGCTTCTGGGGTTAATTTCTAGGTCCAAAGTGTAAGAAAACAGCATATGGGATGCATCCCAAGTCCAACCTGAGGAAGATGTTGAGATTCCATCTTGAGTGAGGTACTCCCCATATCTCCTTTATACTAAGTGATAAATCTTTTTGCTGATGATTGGTTAGGAATGAAAGCTTTTCTAGCTTACCAAAGACTGAAGATACTTTGTAATAAAAATTATAGCTTATTATAATTTGATTCCTGGACTATTTGACTTCCTTTGCAAAAATTTGCTTTAAGTCTATTTTTTCTCCTTATGTAAGATGTGCTTATTTTATATATTTAGACCATTTTACTACACTAATATCTGGTGCCTCGGGAATTCAAAGAAGTCAAATGAAGAAACAATGTAGTGTAGCGATTATGCTGAATCATATCCATCACTTAACATGAGATACAAAGTCCTAAGTATTTTATTGTTATGAAGTAGTCATGTAAGTGGGTAAAAATGGTGATTATGCTATCACAGAGTTAGTCTTGGAACTAAGAATGTGTATAATTTATCCTACTAAGTTTCCAAAGCATGAAGATAAACTGCATATACTGGTTAACAACTGAAAGAAAAAACAGTATTATAGAAATCGTATATTCATTAAAACTTTAAAAAAAGTATAGAAGTATCATAAAGTAAATCTATTTAATCAACAAACATATTTGAGAGAACAGTGAATGCTGGGCTCATGAAGTAATATATAAAGCTTTATACTTCAGTTAAATTTAGAATGTGAACAAACACTGCTTTATTTTAGAAATTCCCAATTGATTGGACAACAATCTACTTTGGGGCCAGTTTCTCCATTTCAGGTTCTCGACATTTAGATGCATAAGTTTCCTTATAAGATACAATTGAATGGTCTGCTCAGTATCCAAGTAGAAATTTTAGCCTGTGAAAATTCTCCGATTCTTTCAGATCAAACATGCAGTCATGAAATGAAAGTTCAGAATGAAGTTTTGCCCCAGGAAAATCTGGCAGTGATCAAAAGACTATGCCTGGAACGTCCACTCAGCAGATGCTTTCACTCACACTTATGGGAAACTTGAGAAAGGAAAGGCGACTTCTGCTATACTTCCTTTACTAAATTTGCCTGTTAATGTTGTTCACATAAATGGCCTTTTGAACGAGTGTTTTGCTAATCATTTAAAGGTGATAGTCTGCATATCAATACAGGCTAACACCTATTTTCACTGAAAGTTAGCTATTAAAAAATAAAAGTACAGGGGCCAGGGATTTAGCTCAGTGGCCTAAGCGCCTGCCTGGCAAGCGTGAGGTCATGACTTCAATCTCTGGTGCCAATAAAATAAATAAAAATAAAAACATTAGAAAAAAAAGTACTGTGGATGAGAAGAGATAACACTTGGGTTGTAAAACATTGTAAATGCAAAATTTTCTTAAGTCTTTCATAAGTACCAGACTTGTTCACACAGAATATGTGATTATATATAAGCACAGCATATACTTTTACATATAAAGTGCTTACTTAGTTCTGTATGTATTTCATGCAGACCACGTAGGGACTATGATTTTTGTGTATTCTATCTAAAGACAAAATTAGAGTAATAAAATCTACTGGTTAATGCCTCCCAACATTCCCAGTTTTACCCCAAATCTCTCCACCTAAGAATAAGGAAATAATAGCATTGTATGTTGGATTACTAGTCTCAAGACTGATGCCCCAGCTTAGATCTTTCATTCTGAAGCAAGTCATCAAACCAATTTGGCTTTACTTTCCCACTTCTAAAACCAGAGAATAGATTTGATGGTCTCTGTTACAACCCTGCATTTGAGTAATGCCCTTGGCAATACTGACATGTAGCTGTACTGGAATTTTCACATTGTTAGGGAATCCAAGGGGTTGTTGTCATGAAGGTGTTTTGTTGCTCCATAAGGGAATCTACGCAAATTTGTATAATACTTTTTTCCATCACAGTAGTTTTATACAATTTGGCATGCTACAGAATTTCCTGACGGCAGGAAATGCAAAGTCATGTGACTTTAAAAACACGCTATCAGAATTTATTCCATTGTGCTTCCCTTGCAGGCCACTGTTTTGATATTTTCAAAACAGTTTGCTCCCCCATCACTTTTGTAATGTTAAGATGCATATTACTCCATGAAGTCTGACAAGTCTCTTGATGAAAATATCAATCTCTTTTGATTCTTAAAGGGCTAACTCAAGCCTTAAGTTTTTCAGGAAGCCTGCTCAGCTATTTTAAGCCATATTTAACTCTCATTACTATGATTCTGTCTGGTTTACAAATTATTTACCATATAAGTTTTGGCAACTAATTCTAAGTCATTTAATGGTATCCTGTTTCTTAGTGTTTGAAATTCTATAACCCTAAAGAAGAGTGGTATAATTATATGTTTATGTATTTCTACACTACATGTAAACATCAAGGAGTCAAAAATTATCTTTTGCAATGAAACACACAGCATTAAGATACACAAAGAACTGCTATTACTTAATCTGTATAAAGTTTTCTGAAACTTCTTGATATTCCTTCCTGACATACTTTTGACAATTTTTTATCTTTTCAATATCTTTATTTCTACTGGAGCTATTCTAAATATTGGTATCTTCCACCAACCTGAGAAAACAATCTGGCTATAGAGTCCTTATTCTTACCTACTTTGTTATACTATTCAAGGCTATTTTATTTCCAAAATCATAGAGTTGACATTTATTTTTCATTCAATAAATATTTTCTAAACATTAGTATGGGAAAAACTCTTATGTTAGGGAGCATAAGGGTTATAATTAGAAAAAAATCACAGATACTCCCCTAGAAATTTATAATCAAATAAGAGCTGAACTGTATATATATACCCATATATAGAGAGATAGATAGATAGGTATGCATATATAAACACATCAAATACACAAGGAAGAATGTGTTAAGTATTATGAGACTACATTTTATGAAATTTATCAAAGATAAAGTTTATTTTCAGTTTATGGAACAAGAGAAAATTTTCTGCAGGTAATATTCAAGTCAGGCCTTTAAATGGTAGAAAAAATCTACATATGCAGAGATGGAAGGGTGGGATATTTCAAAAGAGAACCAAGATAAAATCTACTTAAATCATTAACCTTTGAACAAATTTATTTAATTAATATTATGAACTCAGGGACTATATATAAGATATAAGATATAGTCCCTGAGTTCACACAGCGGTCACTCTTTCTCCTAGAAATCTTTCATAATTTCTTCTTTTGTCACTGTCCTAAAGTATATGGCTATCCTCTCTTTAATATATTGTAATAACTTTGAAATTGGTCTCTGTTTATCTCCAATTCATTCCTATCTTGCAGCTATCATGGTATTTCCAACTGGTTAGTATGACTTTTACAGCAATCTTGTTTTACAACGTTCTATAAGTTCAACATCTCTTTACTGTTTACAGAATGAAATGTGACTAACTCTGAATGATATATATGTGTATATATCTTCAGAAATTCTGGCTCCCCCACACAGAAGGCAGTACCTTTTCTTATAACCATACAATATTGTATCATAACTGTTTTTCATCTGTTTCTCAACTAACAAATGAAAAAAAAAACTTTTTAAAAACCTTTTATCTGTAGCATCTAGTAATAGGTCTGACAAATGGCTGGTAACTGATAAATATTTGTGGAATATTGTGATTCTCAAACAGCCAGTAATTAATGTTTTAAAGAACAGATGTAAAACATATTGCAAGTGAGAATTTACAATTACTGCAAAAGTTAGTAATTCATGAAAATAAATGAAAAGGAAAAGAGGCATCTACAGAAAATGCTAAGCTTTCAACACTCAGTAAGTGAAGGAGGTGAGCTAATTACAGAAAATTCCAAGAGAACGAGATGGAATGGATTTCAGAGGAGAGGTGAAATCACAGCTTTTAACTTATGGAAAATTGTTGACCAAAGGAAGCTTTTGGATTTTGGATCTGTTACTGGTTTCTTAAACTGAAGCTACACTTCACAATTTAGTGTTTGCTTTACAAACCCCAGTCTTCAAAAGACTTCAAATCTAAATAGCGGAAAACATAAATAAATATGGGTACTAAATAGTGCCTTTCCATATATTAGATACAGAAGACATTTGACATAAAATATAGAAGTGATACTCAAGGTGACATGTGGGAGAAGAATAGTCATTGGTGAGCCAGGAAAGGTAGGAAGGACTCACAGGTAAGGAGCAGAGCTAGGAAAGCTACAGTCTATTGTGCTTCAGCTTTTTCTATTTAGACCATCTGAACTGCTTACGACACAGTTACACGATCACTTCACATCCTTTCAGGCTTCTGTGTTTTGTTCTTATGCTGTTGTTTCCTCTGAAACATGAACGCATCTGTCATGGTGTCAAACTTAACCACATTAAGCACCATTAAGTTTATACCCAGGGTCAAATATATTAGCAAAATTGCTTTTCATATCTTATCACAGTTCAACATACACTTTAAATGTACAGACAACACGTGAGGCCTCTACTCATTGCTGTGGCAGTTTTCTGTAGGAATAGCTCAAGTCAAAAAGTACATGGGAGAGGTGAATGCGGTGGCTCATGCCTGTGATCTGAGCTGCCTGGGAGGCTGACAAGAGAGGAGCCAAGTGTGGGGTGAGCCTGGGCAACGCAGTGAGATGCAGGCTTAAAAAAGAAAAGGTAACTGATATAAGCACAATACGCTAAGGACCACAGTAATATAGGTAAAGTACTGAAGGGCTCAGGGGAAGAAACTGAATCTAATTGGGCAGGGAGATTGGAAAAGAGTTCTTGGTTGATCAGGTGATTTGAGATGTGTCTTAAAAATTGATGCTTGGAAGGCAATGGAGTGTGAAAGTAAAGATCTTTAGAGATAGTAGAAACAGCCTATTACAAAGACATAAATGAATGGCTAGGTTATTTTTATTTTATTTTATTTTAATTTGGTACTGGCAATAGAACTCAGGACCTTGTGCTTGCCAGGTAGGTGCTGTGCCACTGAGCTATATCCTTGGCTGGTTATGTTTAATTAATTACTAAGTAGCCTGTTTTGCTAGATCATAGGGAAGAAGTTAAGGAGGTATGGAAAATAACAATTGTACAGATATGTAAGGCCTATAGTGTGGAAAGTCATTAATGTCAGGGTAAAAAGTTCTCACAATCTACATTCTTAAAGTCTCAACAGCCTCATTTCCCTCCTGATTATCTACTATGTCCCATACACTTGCATTTTTTTTTTTTGAGAAAGCAATGTCATCTAGGTCTTTCTTGATTTTAATGATGGTAAACTGATTTCATTTCTCATGGCATTAGCAACACAACAGAAAAATGCAGATTCATGTCACAGGGCTTTTCCAAGATTTGCCAATGAGAAAAAAAATCAAATACTGAAACTGTGTATCTCAGCTATTACTGAATTTAAACATGAAAAGGTTATACTGCATGTGTATAAAGTTTCCTATAAGACACAAGGATGACTGGTTAAAATAAAATCCAGATTTCACTAATTATTTTTCCTACAGCCAAAAGAAGAGTGTTAATACATTTTTGGACAAAACTTGCTGTGGTACTTTCTATTAGATTACTTAGTAGAACAGATTTTTTTTAAAAAGTCATTTTATAAACAGAGGGCAGAGAACAAAAGAAAAATATTTCAACCTAATACGACATATAAGATTATACATTCACTGGAAACTTTTTAAAAATAATAAAAGCAAAATTCACTGAAACTTAATATGTGGAAATGCTTTGATCCTTAAAGACTTAAAAATATATCTATGGTTCATAGAAATGTTTCCAGTGAACATACACACATAAATAGAAGACTTCATTGTTCTTGAAAATATATTCTGGCAAGATTAACTGTTAGGAAAAAAATGAAAAAGTCCGATAGAGTACTCTGGATGCACACGTGGTGTATCCATTTATGCAAATGCATTCATTCCATGCACAATCAGTACACAAACTCAGTGAATAGTGGCAACACGATCTGTTTGCTAGTTTGAATGCTTTCTGATTGGAAAGTAAAATTGGAAGAAATCACATTTGTGTTTAGTGACTTTCTTCGTTAATGATAAATGAGTCTGCACATATGGCAGGCTCAATAAAAATGGGTGCATCCCAAATAAAGTACAGCTTTCTAGAACAGGAAAGGACAAAGTACCACCTGTAAGCCAAACCCTGCCAGCTGTCCATTTTCGTCAACTAAGGTTCACTGGGCTCAGAGCTGGGCTCATTCATTTATGCACTGTCCATGACTGCTTTCGTATGATCACAGCGCAGTTGAGCAGTTACGACAGGGACCATGTGGCCTGAAAGTCTAAAACTGTCTGGCTTTTTTCAGACAAGTTTGCCAACCCCTGGTCTATGATATTTGTAATCTTTAAGTATCCAAATTCAGAGTACTGGTTGTATAGATCTTAAATATTTTTTAATTCAGAACCAAAAATTGTTTTTGCTAGTCTCATCCCCAGGTTATAATCGAGCTATCACCATCTGAGAGTGATGGCACTGGGCCAAGAATTGAGCTCAGTGGAGCAGCACCTTCCACATAAGCGTGAGGTACTGAGTTCAACTGCTGGTACCAAAAAGAAAAAAAGAGTGGCAGTGTCAACAGGTGGCCCAAAACATCACCTTTACCGCAATGCCTACCATCATTTCCATCAGTCCATCCTGTTCTTAAAATTCTTTCCTTAGGAAGGAACAATGCATTCTCCATTGTACAGATCTTACTTTTAGAAATGTTTGCATTTTTATTGATGTGTAAACAGCTAAATAAAAATTTAAACATCTTATAATTGGTTATTTTTACCTGATAACAACTTTGATTGCAAATATAAAAAGAAACCTCTAAATTTTTGTATCACCCCCACCCCATATTTTATGATTTTATATCACCACGATTTTCTTTTTAGTGCACTGCGGGGCACCTAACTCTGAGAGTACTGTGGCTAGCCTGGCGCTGGCTAGACGGTTGGGCAGCTGAGGCTGGTACATTGCTAGGAGCGTTGTGTATACAGCGCTCACTGGATGCGGAGGCCTGCTTGCCACTGTGGTTTATCTCGAGTCCAAGGCCATTTGGAGGAGGGCAATGGTGCAGATTGTAGATTGCACCAGCCTTGCAGATTTATGGGCTCTTACCTAGAGCCAGGGCAGGCGCGGACCTTCATCGACAGGTGCGAACCTGGACTTAGGGACAACAGAGGTCTGCTCAGTGCTAGGTTTGGTGCTGGGATTCAAGGCAAAGGCTAAGCTTATTTGCTCTCTTTCCCCAGTTAGACTCTGTCTTTCCACACCGTGCTGCCTGGGGTTTGGAGGGGGATGCTATGAATAATGCCAAACTGTCTGTTCTACACTCTTCATTGCATTTATTCTCATTACTATGCTACGAAAAGAAACTACGTTCGGTCGCCTAGTTTTATTCTCCTTGTGAAAGTATTTGTATACGCGGATAGTCATTCAAATTGATGTTTTTCTCGGGGAATGACAGATGGAGGCTTCTATTCCACAATTTTCCTCTGTAATATGCTGAGAAATCATTTCACTATGAATGATACTATTGTTTATTACTTTTTAATATGACATATATGTTAAATATTTCCTGTATTATTAAATAGTTTATTTCCTGTAATGTGGATGCTAAATCTTATCCTTTTATGAAATATTTTACTTCTTTATAGTTATAGTAAAACTAAATATTAAGTAAAGATAAAAGAAAACAATACAGGAGGCTGAGGCAGGAGGATCGTTGTGAGTTTGAAACCAGCCTGGGCTACGAAATGAGCTCAAGGCCAGCCTGAACTGAATAGTGAAACCTTGTCTCAAAAAGATGAAAAAACAAGAACAAAAAACATACACAAGGTGTGCTTGGCTTTCTATCACTTCTGTGTTTCTAGCTTGTAGCATAGAGTCATGTATATCATTTATTTACTTGTGAACATAAATTTTGTTTTTTTGCTTTTATATATAATCATGTAAAATTTTTCTCCATTTTTGATTCTTCTTTAATAAATACTTACATAAGATTTAATATTAATTTACCTCTCATTTCTACTTTAAACCTTTCTTTTTTGGTTTTGCAATATGAAGAATTTTTTTAGTCTTCTATTCCTTCAACTTCTTTTCTTTCTTGCCTTTTTTGAGCACTGGGGATTCAACCCAGTGCCTTTATACTTTGTTATATCCCCAGTACTTCTTTTTATTTTTAGACAGGGTCTGCTAAATTGCCCAGGTTGAGCCAGAATTTGCAATCCTCCTGCCTCAGGCTACCAAAGTGCTGGGATTGCAGGCATAAATCATCACTCCCAGCTGCCATTTAAGTTCTATAGCTATAGAAAAAAGTATTGTAGGGCCACAGCTAATACAGTATTTGCTATTTTTCAGTAATTTGTTTTGCTCTTTAAGAAGAGATGCCACAACTGTTAGGAAATCAGTGTACCTAATAGTCCAAAGGACCCAGAAATCTTTACACCCTTGTTAAGTACCTCAAATGTATGAAATTTGCTTATTTCATTTTCTTAAATAAATCTCTTTTGTTTGCAATTAGAAAACTATTGGTAATTCCCTCATAAAGCAATAGTTCATCTTGGGGTTCTCTGTACCTACTTATCAGCGAAGAGTGAATTGGTAGAATTGTCTTTTAAAACTCACTTCTTTTCAATTACCTGGAATTGTAATGTTAGATTATCATCTCTGCTCATATCCACTGATACTTGCACATACTTTCTGAATCTTTCCTTTTGATGCCACTTATTCAAAATCCCTTTGAATTTTTTATGCTGTTGCTGACATAGCAATTTAAAGAAAATAATTCACGGTGACTTCTTTAGAGCATAACAGTGTATTGCAAAAACCTATCCCATTACAAAAACCTATCCCCAGTAACTGTGCCTAGAGGATACAGGAAGCAACCTTTGTATTTACCCACTTAGTAGATAAAAGAACAGCAAGGTGTGTTCACTTGTACAAAAATGTCAAACCAGAACTTTTATCCACACAGTGCTCCATATAACAGTTTTTGCGTATGTTTCCTGGAGCACTGAGGGGAGTAAAATACACTCACCCCATTCTTCCAAAAATTTTTTCTTTTCATTTTTTCTGGAAGAAATAGCCTAATTCTGTATAATGTCACATGAAAAACCAGATTTGAAGTTTTGGTGATCAAAAGTGAATCAACAGGTAATACTCATGCATGGATAATAAAGATAATGATGATCATGTGAGCCAAAGTTTCTGTGACAGTGAAATGGAGCAAGAATTGAACCGATATAGACACAGGGAATGCAGACCTCCTTGATTCAGATGACGAAGAAAACAGCACTGTGAATATATATTTGACTAGTTGAAATGGTGCAAAATGGTCACAAAACCAAATGGAATGATGCAATGAGAGCTAGGTCTGAAGATATGATAAGGATCTCAGTAGGGATAAAACCTATTGGACAGATACCATCACTGTCATTCATCACTGCAAACTGTTTGTAATAGATGAAATGCTGCAAGATGTGAAATACACAAATGCTGAAATACAAGTAAAATGTTCCATATGTACTGATAGCCATACTCAAAAATTTGTTTGTT
>RJWT010022960.1:0-16989 GCA_004365215.1 Cuniculus paca | reverse complement strand
CTATTTATTATATACTAATGGAGAAATAATCTTATGAGAATTCTACATACTGCCTCATGAATTATCAGTTTTTTCAGTCTGGCTGGTGGGAATAGGTGCTATTTCCAGCCCTATAAAGCCACTGAGCTCTGTTTTCACTAAACTTGTCCTAATGTTCTTACTCTACCCTCAGCTATTTTTCTCACATGATATATAAGGAAAAAACCCTCTGGAGGTTTTATACATTTTTTTCTGTGAAACTTTCTTTTTGTTACTGGGTCTTGTATACTCCAACTACCTTGGTTTTTGTCAAGCCCTCAGCTCCTCTCCTTAACTCAGGAAGTCCACTGAGTTCCACTGGACTCCACTCCCCTGTGCCACCACATGGACCATGTGTTGCAAGAAGCTGAGACAATAACTAGTACATCTCTCTTGCTTAGCACTTTCTCCATTGCTTGATGACCAACCTCTCTAAATCTGCTATTTTGTATCCACTATTGTTTCATCTTGACCAAAACAGTAATCCTTGAACATTCTTTTAAGACAAACAAAAAATTAAAAAAATACACGTTTGGGTAAAATGTGAGAAAATGAGAAAAGCCATATGAGTGTGAAGTTAGAGAAGTTTATGATAATCTTTAAGAATTACTTACCACAAAACACTTAGAATATTTCTTTCAAATATGATTCCATCCCAGAATTAGTACTTAATACCAACAGTGAGAGGACCCTAAAAATACAGCTAAACCACCTGTCCAATGCATGCTGTTAGCTTTCTCCATGGGACAGTAGAAACTCTTTCCACTCATTTTTACTAAATCTCATCTTTCTTTTCCAAATATAAACTTAATTGCTCCTAGAGCCTTTCTAAAGCTAAACTTCCTCCTTTGTACAATAACTCTGTGCAGCCAAAACTCAGAATGATTAATTTTAGTTTTACAGACCTGAAAGTGTTATAGCTATAGGGACTATTAGAGATAAAAAATGTCTCATTTTGTATACAGAGAAAGAAGACTGAAGTACATAGAGAATTGACCAGTGCAGGTCATGGTGTTTTGAACACAATACAGTGAAACTGATGAAGAAGATACTTTTCATGTGTTGTTTATTGGAAAACTTAGGTGCATAGATACCAAATAATTTACTCAGTGTGATATGAAGTAACAGATCTGGAGTCATTTGTCTATAAAATGTGTGTAGGTGAGTTGTTGCGTATTTCCAGTCTTTTTTTTTTTGGAAAGTGGAACTTCTATTTTCTAGTATTGGTACTTGGACTCCTTCTGCAGTAACCCCAGAGTAACATAAACAATCCAAGAAGTATCTGATTCATAGGATTCTGAGAAATGTAGATGTCATAGTATTGTTATACAGAAGCCAGAATATTACTATCATAATTCTAAAATAG
The DNA here is from genome assembly GCA_004365215.1 of Cuniculus paca. Lineage (NCBI taxonomy): Eukaryota > Metazoa > Chordata > Mammalia > Rodentia > Cuniculidae > Cuniculus > Cuniculus paca. Next base: position 15,605 of record RJWT010022960.1, on the reverse strand, counting down.
AAATTATGAATCATGTCAACATAAGAAAAGAAAACTCTCCCATTGCAACATTTCCCCATTCCCTATCAGCTTTACCTTCTCAGTATGCTGCAACTATCTGTCTGATGTGACCATAATCAAGAGCTAACTGCACTGCAAGGTTCGTCATACATGTTAAGGGCGAATAGGGCTTTTCCATGTTCTTTAACACAATTATCTAGTCTAAAATCTATAGACTTGGAAAAATACTGAAGTTCATCAATGATTTATGATATATAAACTGTGTTGAAGGAGGGAAGAAATGAAAGTAAGAATTCCAACAGTAAAGAAGCACAAGTGATAGCTGGATGTATCTGTTTACTAGATTAAAATTATACTGGGAGAACGTGAGAAAAAAACTACTTAACTGGCTTAGAGTTCAGATCCTTAGTATGAATTGGGACTCCAGAACTCTCCTAATTTTTGCTATAGCCACATTTACCATTTTTTCATATTCAGAGCACTACTTTAAATGTACTTAAATTTTTCATTTTATTTTCTCACTTCAGATAATCTGTTTGGAGTAATTTTCTGGCTGAAGATTAAACTTTGTAGATTTCTTAATGGATTTCTGTTGGTCAGCTTTGTTTTGCGCAAATTCTAAACTGAATTATGAAGATATTCATAAACAGGAATTCAGGATGCACATCATGTCTGAAATATAGTATATTTTTATTGTTACCATTCTTCTTATATATCTTAAGTGTTCACAGAGTAATTTCACCTTGAGTTTTAATGTACTTAGCTTTTTTTTTTCTATTGAATTGGTACTCTCACATTCTAATACCCTTCAAGGACAGTTTATCATAAGGTCAATTCAAGGAAATTAAGTACTAATTTCATTTTTTTTGTTTTTGTTTTTTTTCAGCGTCATCTCACCTGGCAAGTATAATTTTTCTTCTATCTGGGCTTATTGTTTTCTGTGCATTTTGCCCAGCTGTCACCCTGGGGCTTCCTTTAATATTTTCGAAAGAGTCTTTGATCTTGGTCCAGTTTTGATGTCCTGTTTTCCAGATCTTGTTTTGTTCTTATTTGGTTTAGTCCCTTTATTTATTTATATTTTTTGTTGGAACATAGCATCATGTTAAAAAGCTGGTACCATAGCAGAGGACACAGTAATAACCCTGAGTCAACTCGTCCCTGCAGTTTAGCCTAGGAGTGTGAAAGGTTTGAGAGCCTTCATAGAGCTGAGAAAAATCTTTTTAGAACTTAGTACTTAAATAATCAAAAATCCTTTTAGCAACTTTGGTCTAAGGTTGAATGGAAATTTTAAGCTTCTGTGCAAATTGAACCACTGTAGTAGACACTTGTGTTTCTGGGAAGGAGCTTAACTTAGACGAGGAAAGGAAGGACAGTGACTGGGCCCTTCGAAGAAGCTTGCAAGAAAGATTACTACCTCTTAGACTGAAAGCGGGAAAAGCAAGTGAACAGATTTGTGAGAGTTGCGTGTGACACAGCATTGGGGCATTGGGGCATCGGAACTGTTGAACTTTGCTGTTGAAAATTCAAAATGATTCAACCACTGTGGAAGATAGCTTGGCTGTTAGTCAAAAAGGAAAATGCAGAATTATCACATGATCCAGCAATTCCACTCCTCAATATATACTCAAGAGATTTGAAAATCGCTGATTAAATAAACACTGTATAATACACAAATGTTTATAGCAACAGTAGTCATAATAGTCAAAGGTTGAAAATAATCCCTACCCATCAATAGATGAATGGATAAGCAAGATCAAGATGTGGTATGTGTATGCAATGGCAGATACAAAAGGTTACTTATGTGACCTATGATTCCATTTCATGAAATACACAAAACAGATAAATCTATAGGGAGAGAAAACAGATTGGTAGTTGCCAGATGTTAGAATGGGAGGAAAATGCCAACTGCTTAATGGCTACAAGGTTTTACTTTGGAGTGATAAAAATGTTTTGAAACTAGAGACAGATAACAGTTGAACAATACTGTATCACAAAAGTACTAAATATCGCTGAATTATGCACTTTAAAATGGCTTATTTTATGTGATGTGAATTTAATGAACTTAACTTGGGCAAGAAAAGTAGAAAGAGGAGAACTGGTCCTTAATAGCTTATAGGAAAGATTACTACTTTATAGGCTGGGAGATGAGCACGTAGACAAAAACATTGGTGAGGACCGTATGTAAGATAAACAAAAAGTAGGCACCATTATGGATAATTACGGCATCTATTTTTACTTTCTAGGACACTGCCGCCCTTAATGCTTTTTATAAAGCATAATGCTTTGTATAGGAATATATTCTAGAGAAATAAATTCTGGCTAAGAATCAGTTTCTGAGCCACGCAAACAAATCCATTGTGATTGCAATTCAAAAAACATTGTGGTCAGAGATAGAATATTTGTGAAAAATGATATTTAAGAATATTAAGTACAAGGTGATGTCTAAGAATGTCTACATTTAAGGCAGTATTTGCTGAAAAGAATAAAGAAAAACCTTACAATTAAAAGTAACACAAAAAGAGAGGGGAGCCTTTGGCCAGGTGAGAATCTCATCTTGGGGGGCTCCCCTTGGCCAGAGAGGTGGTGCAGCACCCCGCTGGCCCGCCAGCAGCAGGGCCGTTCTTAAGCTGCAGCCCGAGAGCCTCCCGTTTTATTTTATTGTTTCTGAGATGCGAGTGTTGTGCAATTCTTAGGCAACCTTCTTTCCAAGCAATTAAGTCTCCCATAGCCCCCATCTCCGAAGCCTCAGAAAGGAAGTAAATAAGAAGGGGGAGGCAGTGGCTTGGTGGGGGCTTCTAGGTTATTTATTACTTTAATAAATTTGAGCTTCTCCCAGCTCGCCTCAGACTCCTGTTTCTGTCAAGCTCCTGAGGACAAACGATCGCGTAATTGTCGAGTTTGTGGGCCGAGGTGGGCGCCAAGCACAGTTTATTGTGCGGGAAAAGCTGTTAAGTAAGACGCTGTGATAGTGCCCTGGCCAATAAGTCATTATGCAGAAATTAAAAGCAGAAAACTTACAAGTGCCTTCTCTCTAACATGTATTAACCTCTTAAAGGAGGAGTGGGAAGAGTTTGAGGCTGAGAGGGAAGCACTGACCGGGGGAGGAGGAGGATCAGAGAAGGGGCTGGCTGAGGATCCCCATGTGTGTCCTGTGGTCAGGAGGGCCTGGCTGCAGCTGCAGAGAGGGGTCAGAGACACCCACAGTGTGACTTCAGTTGTGCTCTGATCTGGGCACGTTACACCTTTGCCATATGCGGAGCACGTTACTATCATTACCATGCGAGAGGATGCCCGGGGTGCCCAGGACTTGCTGGTCCCCAGCTGACCAGTTCCCTGCTGCTGGCTGACACTGGGATCAGTCTCAGACTGGAGGTTGACTTCCATCAGGCTGTGTGATATTCTCTTATGGACCATAGTGCATGGGGTAAGCAAGAGAGTGACCAAGGAACTCTGAATAATAGTCCTTAAGTAATCACTGCTTGCTGCAGCATGACCAAAAAGAAATATAAGGCACGCGAATGAAGAAGGAAGGGAAATTGCAGCTTGGCCTTACCCCTACTTCTAGAAGACTGCTCTATCTCTGCGAATACAGTGGTCCTCCCTGAATGGTCCTTTTGCTTCTGAAGCATAGATAGCCACCATCAGACATGGTCAGAAGATACTTATTACTCTATTAAGAAAGGAACAACACTCCAATAAGTTTATTGCAATCGATTGTTAATAATTCTTCTGTTTGATTATTACTGCGATCACTTCTTGCTATCTTAAATTATCAATTGAATTTTATCATATTTCTGTATGTTTAGTAGAAAACAGTACATCTAGGGTTTGGTACTATCTGGGTTTCAGGCCTTGGAACATATTGCAGGTGGATAAGGGGGATTACTCTTTTAACGTCACTTTTCTTTCTTTTACTCTCTCTGCCTCTCTCTGTTTCTCTCTACTAGACTATTTTGGGTGTAGTTTTGGGTTCACAACAAAATTAAGCAGAACACATAGAGATTTTCTTTTACCACATTTCCTGTCTTACAGTTATCATTTCCCACACCATTGCTTTATTTCTTAAAGAATGACCAACATTGGCACAATTATCTTCCGAAGTTCACAGTTTGAATTCTTGGTATAGTACATTCTATGGCTTTGGACTGTGGGAAGACAAAACTTTGCCTCTACCCTTTTATAGACTCTGACAGGAATTGATCATTCAATTGTCTTCAGACAGATTAGTAGAAAAAAAAACACACTGATTTGTACACACATGTAGGGGAGTGTATGGTAAGATGACAACCTAAATTTGCAAAACCTAGTAGGTTGGACATAAAGTGGCAATTATGGAAAAGAAAAATATATGGGGAGGCTAAAAGAACATAGAAGTTTTCTTTTTCTGTTTTTAGTGCATATTAGTAATACAGAAAAATAAGGTTTATTTTGGTATATATAGTATCTTGGTATAAAAATGCACATAACATATTTTGATTGTTTTTCATTTGGTTGCTTTTCAGAAGGTGTATTTTCCCATTACCCTATTTTTCTTTTCTTCTCCTTTCCCTCTGATCCCCTTTCCCATCTCTGCAAGTTTACTTTCTAGTTTCCAGTCATATTTCTTAGATTTTATTTATTATTGTGTTTTAAATTGGAAGTTTTCACAAAGCTTATTTGTACATATTTTCCTCAACTTTTGTATCTGTCTCTGGTAACAAGAATCCTTTGCCTTTTTACTAGCTCAGGGAGATTCACATGGCAGTTCTGTCCCGTCTCTAGTGTTAAGAATGTTGCTCTTCTCCTAGTACACGATAGGCAGAGTGACCTTTTTGTAGGTGTTGGTTTTCAGGTGCCTTTAGCTCAAAATTATCCTTATGTCTAAGTGGTATATTTTGAGAAGGTGTATTTTGGCACCCTTCAAGATAAATATCTAGGGATATATATCAACCATTGGTGTGTAACTGGATAGTTTTACTATCTTTAAAATCTTCCATGTTCTATCTTTCCCTCCCCTCAGTCACTGATAACCAGAGATGCTTGCCATTGCTAGTTTTGCCTTTTCCAGAATGTCGTATCATTGGAGTCATACAGTATGTAGTCATCTCAGTTTGGCTTCTTTCGCTTAGTAATATGCATTTAAAACTCCTTTGTGTCTTTTCATGGCTTGACGGATCATTTCTTTTTATTGCCAAATAACATTCCATTGTCTAAATGTACCACAAGTTAGCCATTCATCTACTGAGGGGACATCTTTGTTATTCCAAGTTTTGACAACTATGAATAAAGCTGCTGTGCAGGTTTTCGCGTGGACGTATGTTTTTAACTCCTCTGGGTAAATACTATGGGATGCAATTGCTGGATCATTTGATGCTATGAATTGAAAGTGTATGTCTTCCTCAAACTCATATGTGGAGACCCTAATTTTTAGTGTAATAATATTTAGGGGTGAGGCCCTTTGGAAATAACTAGGTCATAAAGTGGTGCCATCATAGATAGGATTAGTGTCTTTATAAGAAAAAATATTCTCTGTCTTTCTGTCTCTGTCTCTCTGTCTGTCTCTCTCTCTCTCTTGATAAGATGGCAGTGGTCTGTGAATCCAGTTATGCTGACACCATCATTTTGAACTTCAAATCCCCAAAACTTCGAAAAATAAATGGTGTTCAAGCTACCTGTCTCAGTCACTTTCCTCATTGCTGAAACAGTTCCTGATACCCACAACTTAAAACAGGAGAGGTTTATTTTGGCTCATGATTCAACCCATATTCAGGTGGCTCCAAAAATGGCTTTTGGGCCGTTTTAGATCTAAACCAGTTTACAGTACTCTATAACAAAGACCAAACTGACAAATGGTAAAAAGGAGTTTTGTAAGAAATTGCCAAACGGTTCCAGAGTGACTACCATTTTGTATTCCTCACCAACAAGGCATAAGAGTTTCTGTTGCTCCAAATTCTCACCAGCATTTGATATCGTCTGTTCTCTGGGTTTTGTCCGTTCTAATAGCTGTGTAATGGAAATCTATTATCGGCTCACCTCTTTCAACTTCTTTCCTTTCATATGGTGGTCTTTCTTATTCTTCTTCCTTGATAGTCATGAACTGATTTCTGGTTTCTTCTTTCTCAGCTGCCCCTTCCTTGCCCTCCTACTCTCTAATTTCTTCTGATCAATTTCTGTTTGATATTTTACTTTTATTTCTCCATTCCTTTTTCCTTTCCTTCCTTCCTTTCATTTCATTGACCTTTTCTACCTTCTGTTGCTTTTTTCTATCGATTTTACATAAACATAAAATTGAAGAGTAATATATATTTTGAGTTTGTATCAGATACATTAGTTAGCTCTTAATTAAAAATACTAAGTCTTGACTATTTCATAGTTCTCTCTGGAAAACTGCACCAAATAAGTCAAGTTCCTTTTTGTATGTAGTTCATGATTTATTTTTTTCTATGGAGTCAGTAAATCTCAAAAGCATTTTCCTTTTGATTTCATACTCCATTATGAGTCTGTTTGTAACCTACAAGGATTTTTAGTAAATGGAAAAGAATTGATTGTCAGCATACTTCTAATCCTGTAAAATATTGTGTGCTCAATGCTATGTTGCTCACTTTGAAACTGAACCTTGTTTTCTCTTATGCAATCCATAGCTAACAGTATTGTCTTTCTCCTTGTAATGCACCTGAGTGGAGGGCTGAATAATGACCTTGTTCTCCCAATTCTTCTTTCATTTTTAATGATTTTTTCTGCTTCCACTATTTCACTCTAGTTGTGTTCCACTGTTGTTAAGGAAAATTATAGAGAATTTAGAAATAAAGTAGAACGATATTGTGTATAAACTCATTGTCATACTAGAGTGTTTTATAGCAAATCCACCCAAAGACCATCTTCACACACACTCTGGAGAAGGTTAATTTTATTTAGCTTATTATTTATTAAATTAGGATTCAGATTTTGTAAAGTTGGATGCTTAATTTTGCACAGTTGCTATGATGCAGATAATTTTTATTGAGTAAAACAGACACCGTTAAAGACTGGTTTATTATCCTATAAGACATTAATCAGTTTTCAGTATGCTTGCAGTTTATTCCTTTGACTTATGTTAATTTCGCTACTTGTATTTCTAATCAGCTTTACTTTCCTACTGGTTCTTTCTTGAAGAGGCAAATGTATCTTTAACCCATATTTCTACTTATATGAGAGTTAACTCTTTGCAGAATGTTTGGATTCCTTCAAGTTTAACTCTCCTTATTCTGCAATATTCATCTTGCCTTTCAGAGTTTTTGTAATTGACATAGTTAAGATAATATTTCCTGTATTTACTAAAAGTGTTATTTTAGAGACAGAGCCTATGTTATATATTTGCTTTATGCACAATTCTTGTCTGTCTATGAAAATACAGATAGCCTCCTGAAACATTTATTGGATCGAATAGGATCGATCTGAATCTGTCTCCATTGTCTTCAGCCTTAGGTTGCAAAACTAGCTGCATAGAAAGAAAGTGTTTGCTGTCACAGAATATTTGTTAATTGTAGGTGTCTGTTACTGTCTCTTGGGGGTATCTATGTTGGCTTGTGTGCCTGTTGTAGCTGTCCCTGGCCTGGTTTTGGTGCCTCTGCAGGAGTCTCTCAGTTAGCGTCAGAGTATGTTTGAATCACCTTCCTTCACATAGTCAGAGTATGTTTGAATCACCTTCCTTCACGCAGCTGAGTTGTCATCCAGACTCCACCTTGGAGTATTGAGTTAAAACTGCATCCTTCCTTCCTTAGTTATGAATTTTATGCACACTGGGTTAGGTTCTGCCTGGGAATTAAATATAATGTAACATTTATGCCCTTCTTTTTTTATTTTCATATGTTGAAATTAATGTGTCATTGTGAAGATTCTAAATAGATGAGGAAAGGTCAAGGTTTCTTTGTTGCTAAGTGTGTTTCCATGACAACAGCAATATGTGTGTATTATCAGAAAGCATCATTTGTTTAGCTGCTGGTGGGTCATTAGAGGAAGCAGGAGCCCCGCCCGATGGTTCTGGGTGGTTTGTTTCTGTTTTACTTTTCATCTTGCTATGAGAGTTGTACTGTTAGTTTCCAACATACATAAACCTGGTGGTTTTTGGTGAAGAATGCCCACAGCAGGTCCACACATGCATATAAACAATTCAAAACAATTTAGTTAAGACAGCTGAATCCAAGTCAAATGAAGCAGTGTACAACCAGTATGCATCTGGGTTTTCCTTGTCTCAGAGACTCACAACTTTGTACATATCTGCCCCTCCTGTTCCCTTACTGCCTTACAGCCTTCAAGCGATCCAGTGTCCAGGGTATAATGGAGTGCCTTATTTCATTTTGGGTATTCTGGTTGATACTGTCCTTCATACTTGTTTTTATCATTTCTTGAGACAAAAAAAAAAATCCCCAAAGCAATGTGGGATTGCAGCACAGAGCCCTTGCTAACCTGTATTAGAATTAGGAGAACTGGGACCTTCTTTTATCTCTGCCAAGACCACATCTCTCTGTATGTTAGTCCTTTGGAGGACAATTGATGCTTTCTAGGGTAGAATTTTGGTGTGACAAGAGTAGTTGTGGCCCAAGAATGGCATTGTTCTCCTTTATTTACCAAAGATATTAGAAACTTTAGGACAGTCCTCTCTCTCCTTTAGGTTTTGGTCTCCCTGTTGGTCCAGTTCAGAGCTGATCTTAATGGACAGCCTTCTAGTGCCAAATGGCACAAATCATGATCTTTTCAGTGTGTGCTAAAACATTAATGGAAGAAAATTGCTGCCCTAGTCCATTCATGATACTATAACAGAACATTGGAGACTGGGTAATTTATAAGGAATAGAAATTTATTTCTCCACTGTTCTGGAAGGTAGAAAGTCCCAGATCAAGGTCCATGAAGATTCTATGTCTAGTAGGGGACCTGGTCCTTTCTTTTAAGATGTTGCACTTTGTTTGTTTATCTTCCGAAGGAGTCAATATTGTGTTCTTCTATAGGAAAAGAGACAGAAGAACAGAAAGAGGCCTAAGTTAGTTCCCATCCCTTTTAAAAGGTACTAGCCCATTAATTGTCTTTCATATATCAATGAGTATGTACAAATTAATATCATATAACTTATCACATCCCAAAATATGCACCACATAATACCATCACAGTGAGGACTAAGTTTCAACATGAATTTTGCAGGGTACACACATTCAAACCATAACAATTGTTTATTGTGAGAATATTAAAATGAAATGAATCAATCTATCATTAGTTAATACTTTCAATTGATACAACAAAGAAACTGTACAACCATCTGGTCAATGAGAAATGTATATCTGTTTTTTCCATTTCTCCTGCCACTATTTTAGTCTGGGCCATCACCATTTCAGCCAGTTCTGATTTATTTCTGCAACCAACTAGCCAGTCTTTTCTTCTGTGTATCAAGCTCATGGCTGCCAGAATTAATCTTACTAATACTATCCTTTGTCTGCTTGGAAGACTTTATTCTATGCCCCACCACCCGCAGGATAAAGAATAAACTCATTAGCTCTCTGTTGAAAGCCATGCACAAACCATCTCTGGTTTCCACCAGCACTGATATAAATCAGATTGGCTTGGTTCTTTGCCCTCCCTAGAACGAGCCATTTTTCCTTCCATGCAACTTTATGCTTTTATGTGCCTTTTTTGTGCCCTCTTGTAACCTGGTGCTTTGCTCTTAGGTGTGATTTACATCTCCAGCATCACCTAGCTAACATCTTGCTCGCTGACTGATATATCAGTAGTACTGTGGCTTGCTACTCTCAATATAGTATGGGTTGTACCACTTTATATTGACTTTACCTACCTAGAGGAGCAGAGCTATATTGTATTTATTCTGGTTCTCAAATTCTGAGAATGTATATCTGAATGAGGAGAACTGACTATAGATATCTGCTCATATTATTTCTTCTTCTAAAATCCTTTATTCTATCTATCTATCTATCTATCTATCTATCTATCTATCTATGTATCTATCTATCTATCATCTATTTTGTGGTGGTGGAGATTGAAGCCATACTAGGCAAATACTTTATCATTAAGCTATATCCTCAGACCTGGAATCTTCATTTTTTCCAGTTTATGTTTTTTATTAGTACATATTTGTATTGCATGGTTACATTTTTTTTCATGGGGAGTTCGGTATAAGTACATAACACATCTCAATTCTTTTTTCATTCCTTTTCTCTCCTTTCTCTTTACTGTCTCTCTATCTCTTTCTCCTCTATTGTCTATCTTTCGTTTTGCTCTTTATTTATATTTTGAATTTCCTCATTTTAAGTCTGTCCCTTAAACAAACTACATTTTGTGGTTGTTGAGCTACTTTCTATATTGCAAGAACATGCACCCATATCACCTCTAGTGTGAAACTTTATGTAGCTTTTTTCTCCTAATAGCTTCACTACAAAATGTTGGAAGGAAAGCAATAAGTCAATTCCAGCTATATTCCTAGATCTTAGCCTGGGCTTTTGATACATAATTGTAGGATGACTATTATCCATTTGTATTTCTAAGGCACTCTAACTTTTGTAAAATTCTTTCACTTGAATTACACTTTTTGATCAAAAAAGAATTTTATAAAAATAGGGTAGGTAATACTAATATTTTAAAACAAAAATACATGATAGGATTGAGACTCATATAAAATAGAACTTGGTCAAAGGGAGAAACTGAAAGCAGAGAACATGGGATTCAAAGCATTATTTTGAACTTACTCTGAATTATTCTTTTGATGTATACGTAGTGAAGTAACTTCCTGATTCCCTGCCTTCTGGACCCTAGAATCCTACCCTCTCCAGCCCCAGGATCACCAAAAACTTCAGTAGAACACATCTTCTAGCTCTTCCTAAACCTCTGCTGACCTGCTTCTCTGTTACTGTGCACAGCCATCTGCTTTTCATGTGTGAAGACAAGGGAAGAAATCATCATTTGCTGAGTTCCCGGGTGCAAGAGTTTTCATATTAGTTATGTAAACTCCTGTACTACTTATTTATTATCTTTATAAATACATGTTGCATGCTTTGTAAATTCTTGGTGGAAAGCGCAGGTTTTCAGTTATCCTTTGTATCAACTTGTGAATAAGAGAAGATGGACTCCAATTTCTATTTTCTGGTTTTGATTCCACAGTATTTTCATCAATCACACTGTCTAACACAGGAAGGAAAAGAGCTCTCTTGGATGTGAGCTAGCACATTCTTGTAACTGTGTTTGAAAAATTCCTTTTTTTTCTCCACCCTTTAGTAATTCCCCTCTTCTCCTAGAAAGTCTAACAAGCAACCAACCCAACACAAAAAATGAAGAAACATTTTTGGCACAATTTGTTCTTCATTAAACCAGAAAAGCGTGACTTGTCTATCAGAAAATGCAATTATTTTTCATTCCTGTGCACAGGTCTATTTCAAAGGTAACTGTATTTTGCAGGAACAGTGCTTTTGGTACAAACACTGTGTTAGATGAAACCAAGCTTGACCAAGGGAGAAATAACAAGGGAGAGAAGGTGTTCTATTGGAAACACGTAGTCCGATGTTGTTTTTGAGAGTTCCTTCTAAAATAAGCAGTGATTTGTTTTGTGAAATTGAAGTCTTGAGATAAAGATGATTTTCCCTAACAATAAAAAGGAGAGTATCACATTTGAAATAAGAAAGCAAGGGTATTTCAAAGCTATTCAAAATCAGAGCAATAATGGAAGTTAGTAGACAGGGTATGTTAGTAATGTTGTGAGCTGTATTCTGTATGTGAATCTTCTTTGGATCTGAAAGTTCAGTTTTTTCACATGATTACAAAAGGGCCCAAATTTAAACAGAGATTAAGTAGATGATCACTTGTTTTGAAAAGCTTGAGAAATGAGTGAAATCCGGGATGACCAGAATCATTGATTTAGAAGGGTGCAAAAAACCTTAGAAATATGCAAAGTAAGGCAACACTGAGATGCTATCCCACTCCAGAAAGAATGGCTATTGCCAATAAATCAAATAACAACAAATGCTGGTGAGGCTACAGGGTACAAGAGATGGAGGGAGGTTAAAGGAAGGAGAAGCAGAAGAAGTAGAAAGAATGAAGATGTGTTATGTACATTCACTGATTCCCTATGGTGAATTATGTACTGCAAACTTGTACAAATAAAATGATAATTCTTGGTACAATTGTCATTGCGCTGACAATTTAAGCAACTTCCCTTTATTTTACATGGCTTTACCCTTTAGATCATGAGTTTGTTTTCCAGAAATTTGATCTCTTCTTTATCTCCCCAGCCTTTTCTGGAGAGTCCTCCACTACCCCCATTCTTTGTCACCAAGGAGTAACTGGCTTTAGACTTGAAATCAGTCTTCAAACCACTGATCATCATCTTGTCCCTTATCATTCCTAGACTTCTGGCCATATTCTCCTTTTTGGCTGTGGTCATGTTGTCTCTGACTCTCATCTCTATAATTCCATAGTAGTCAACATTAACTTTTATTTTTAGTTCATTATACTTGTGATCGATCACACCATAAAGATAATTTTGCATTTGGCTTTTTTCTACTAATATTTTGATGATAAACATTCAATGATAATCAAAGGCCTGTAGAAAGAAGAATCAGAAGTAGGGTGGTTTATCAAATAATCTGTGTGTAAATTGTATTAAAATATTGAGTTGTAGGCAATGCTTTTTCCTATGGGCAAAAGTGATATTTCATCACGTCATACTATATGAAGTATGATCAAAAAAAGTTTAAACTTTTTAAAGAAATTACTACAGTGAAAACGTATTGCCATGAATTCCCCTCAAGATACTATTCCTTGCTTTGAAAACACTTCTCCTGTCATTCTTGTCACCTCCTGAACCAGTACTGAAAGTTCTTTTCAGTGTCTTTATTTGTACTGTTGTGGCTTCTCTGATGTCCTGAATCAATTCAAAGTGTTTACCTTACACGATCATTTTGACTTTAGGGAAGAGTCAGAAGTCATGCAGTGCCAGATCCAGTGAACAAAGTGAATTAGAATGCACTGTATCATTTTTTACAAACCTGCTTTTCCATTGGATGATGCTTGGCAGCAGCATATGCCATATTTTTTATCACACCGCATAAAGATAGGAAAGGGGGCCTTCAGAACTGCTTCAGAAAGCAGCAAGAATGATGAATAAGTGTGCTTGATGCAGGGGGAGTATTTTGAAGGGTACTAAATTTGTTTTATTTAAACACATACCTTAGTTTTTGATCAGCCCTTGTAAAATCTCCCTGGCCATTATGTGTCAGGGTAGCTTGCAGCGAATACCAATCTATTTTCCTGATTAGTGTTGCTCAGCAAAATGGCATGTGTCAGTCTGCAATTCCTTCCCATACCCTCTCTCTTGTTAAGGAGAGGAATGCATTGTCATCAAATGGTAGAGTAATGATTTGCTCTGATTGACTAATGCACTGTTTTGTACTTTGGTCACATTTCAGGGAGAGGTAACTTCCTGTTTTGATACTCATATAAATAAAAACAAAGAGAAACTTACTCAGGCTGCTTAAAGAACAAATGGTTTTTATTCAAGAATGAAATCAATATTTGTTGCTCAGGTAGGAGGACATATTATAAGTTTTCTGAAAAGGCATCTGATTAGATAAAAATAGATGAGTTTTTGTTCTGGCTCTATGGCTAGGAAACTGCAGATTTAGGACCATCTATTTCCTATGCTTGAACTTTAGTTTCTACATCAGCTACATATAGAGTTGATAGACCACTGATTCTGACCCTGAGTAAATATCAGAATTACCAAGGGAGTTTTAATAAGCAAACTGACATGTGGATTCTGCATGTAGAGGACCTGATTTAATTGGAATTGAGTGGGGTTCAGAATTAGGTGTCAAAGCATAATGTGTAGTCAGGGCTAGATGCCTGCAAGGGACTTTAAAGCTATGATGTATTATGATAAGTATAACAAACACATAATTAGGTATTAGGCAAAGCAGTATTTTAGTTGTGTCTGAAACACAGCTCAAACTAAAAGAAAAGAAAAAAGATAATAAATGACTTCTCACTTCATGTCTCTTTTTCTTGCCGATTTGAACTTTGCTTCCTTCTTTGGTTTGATGTTATTTTCTGAGCTCATTTAAATTTCTATGTGTGCTGAGGAAAGTTGGCAACCATGGACTCACCTACTTCAGATTTTTCAGTGGAAAAATGGCTACTTCCTGTTAGTGTCTGTGTATCAATTCTAGATGTGCTCCAGGAGGCCTTGCTTTACTCTTCTTGGATAAACTGGGTGTCCCACTATATGATGCTCATGGATGGGTCCCACTCAGATTGTTCTTTTAGAGAACTGCTGTGGGAGCATAGCTGACTGACAACTTTCACACGCCACGCTTAGTGAGCCATTATGTCATTCACCCCAGACCATATTTTAGACATACACCAGCACAGTGGCTTTGCGCAAACATTGCCATTCTTGGGTGATGAGGGATTCCTCATGATGAAGATGAAGAAAAACTTCATCAAGATGAAGCAATGAGAAGTTTTAGTGGAGAGTGAGTGAATTTTTCTATGGCTCTTTCAACTTTATCTTCACCAACTCTGTGGTCCCATTGATTTTCCTGCAGATATCCCATTTAGCATTCATTCTTTCTTTTGGGAAAGATATTTAAGAGCCTGTTGTCCACATGGTAGCATTCCTGAGATGAGTTACTCTTTAATCTGATTACATTTTATAAGTTCTTTGGTGTGTGTTACTTCTTAGGTCAGACTCCCAGCTGGAAATTTGCAGAGCAGTGAGAGAGGGGGGCAGCATCGTATCCACGAATTTTGGGACAAAGAACGGAGAGGTATGAGGTGATATACATATGGGCTTCTCTGGAAACCTGCTACAGTCAGGGACATGAACTGTGAGGGTTCTGTGGGGCAGCATGGGAGGGATGCCATGAGTAGAAATAGGGATATTTGAAAAAGAAATGAAGATGAGAGCAGAGGTTTTTTGTCTTGTTATTCTGCAAGGGCCTCGCTTGGACTCTGCTTTGAAGGAAAATGTGCAAGAGGTAGATTGACACATCTATAGAGAACAGGTTGTCACAACCTCCTCTGGATCTCTCCAGGCAGAAGGAGACTAATGTCCCCTGGTGAGTCCCACTCAATTCACTAGGCAGAGCACGATGATCTGAGGATCTGTGCCAACCCTCCTGCCTGGCCAAGCTGTGAGATCAACTGTTCCTTATTTCTAAGCATGGAGCTGCTTCTGGATTTACTTTTTCACTTAGGAAAATGGATCCAAAACCTTGTCCTCTTTACTTGCTCGACTTCTCAAGCCTGAAGGCAAGTCAGTGTTGGCTGTTACCTATCCTCTCAATCACTTAACAGCTATCATAACCATATGACATACTAATAAGTTAATTTCTCATTTTTAAGGGGCTGTTACATATTCTATCTAATTTGATAGAAGAAACCAAGAACTACATTGGATTGGGCAGGTCTTATCACCTGTTTGACAGCTGTCAAATCTGAGGCCTGGAAACATTGATACAGAAGCTAGTGTTAGGAGCTAAGAGATTTAATTCACTTTCTTCATATGGATTCCTCTTTTGGCTAGGACCATAGCTAGATTACTTGATGAAATAGTAGAGGATATTAAGGCACAATTGTTTGAGAGAATTAATAGT
>RJWT010022959.1:0-17004 GCA_004365215.1 Cuniculus paca | reverse complement strand
GAAATACTGCAAATGACATAAAAATACCTGTTTTCCTAGAAGTATGGCAGAAAGTTTCCCAAGCGAAGAAAAAGAATTTCACATACAGATAGGTGAGACATATAGAACTCCAATCAGCCATAATCCAAAATAAATTTACACCAAAGCATATAATAGTCCACACCAAGATTCCAGAAAATCAACACAAGACCAAAATATTAAAAACTGCTAAAGAAAAGAAACACATCACCTATAAAGGAAAACCCATAAAAATCACACCAGATTTCTCAGTACAAACCCTCCAGTCAAAGAGACCGTGGAGTGAAGTATTTCAAGTCCTAAAAGAAAACAACCTCCAACCCAGACAGTATCCTACAAAACTATCTTTCGAAATTGATGGAGAAATAAATTCTTCAATGACAGAGAATACCTAAGGAAATTCACAAACACCAAACCAGTATTCAAAATTGTTCTGATGAATATTCTAGAAAAAAATATCAAGGAACAACACCAAGCAACAGGCAAGCAACAGAATGAAAACATCAAGCAAGGCACGCAATTAAACACAAAGTGAAAAAGAGGGAGCCAATAACAGGAAAATAACACGACAAGGATAAGGCAATACATATTAGTTATAACTATCAATGTTAATGGTCTCAATTCACCAATCAAAAGAAACAGACTGGCAGAATGAATCAAGAAGCAAGATGCAACAATGTACCATACACAAGAAACACATTCAATTCAAAAAGAGAAATTCATAGATTGAAAGTCAAATGCTGGAAAACAATACTCCATGTGACAAGATCCTGAAAAAGCAGGGGTAGCTATTCTATTTTCAGACAAAATGTATTTCAAGCCAATACTGATTAAGAAAGACAAAGAAAGTGACTACATACTTGTAAAGGGAACATTTCAAGAGGAAAAGACAATAATCATAAATAGATACACACCAAATACCAGTGCACTCAACATGATAAATATTAACAGACATGAAAAATCAAATAAGCACTAATACATTTTAATGGGGGGGGTCGATACTGCACTGTCACAAATCGATCAATCAGACGAAAATAATAATAAAATATTAGAACTAAATCAAACTTTTGAACAAATGGACTTAGTAGATGTCTGCAGAGTATTCCACTACACAACATCAGAATACACATGCTTCTCAGATACACACAGGATGTTCTTCAAACTAGACCATATATTAACTCATAAAATATGCTTAAGTAAATGTAAAGGAATTGAAATTATTCCATACGTATTATCAGGTCATAGTGCAATGAAATTGGAAGTCAATGACAAAAGAAGACACAAGAACTTCATAAACATATGGAAATTCAATAACACCCTCCTAAACAATCAATGGGTTCCAGATGAAATTAAAGAAAAATTTAGAGAGTTCCTACAATCAAGCAATAATGCCAATACAACATACTGGAATTTATGAGACACAATGAAAGCAGTTCTACGAAGGAAATTTATAGCAGTGAATGCTTGTATCAGGAAAACAAACCAAGCTCAAATAAACAATTTAATGTTGAACCTCGAACTTCTAAAAAGAGAAGAGCAAGCCAAGCCTAAAGCTCATGACAGGAAGTAAATTTTAAAGATCAAAGCAGAAATTAATGCAATGAAGCCTAAGAAAATAGTACAAAGAATCAATTAATCAAATAGTTGATTCATTGAAAGATTAAATAAATTGACAAATCCTTAACCAATCTTATTTTAAAAAATAGAAAGAAAGTACTCAAAGCCATGCAATTAAGAATGAAAAGGGTGAAATTACAACACATTCTGCAAAAATCCATGAGATTATCAATACCTACTTCAAGAACCTGTATTCTAATAAAATAGAAAACACAGAAGGAAGAGACAGATTCCTAGATACAAATGAATTACCAAAGCTGAACCAATAAAATATAAAAATTCTAAATAAACCAATATCAATCAATGAAATTGAAGATGTAACTAAAAGCCCATCAACAAAGAAAAGCACAGGCCCTGATGGATTCACTGCTGAATTCTGTAAGAAATTTTGAGAAGACCTAATGCAACTTTTCCTCAAAGTCTTTAATGTAATTGTAAGGGAAGTAATTATCCTAGATTCACTCCTGGAAGCAAGCATTACCCTGATACCAAAACCAGAGAAGTATGCAACCAAAAAAGAACTACAAGCCAGTCTCCCTAGTGAATATATATGCAAGACTCATTAAGATATAGAAAAATAGAATGCAGCAATTAATCAAGATTATACACCATGACCAAATAGGATTCATACCAGGGATGCAGGTAAGGTTCAATATATGAAAATCAGTAAATGTAATACACCATATTAACAGGATCAAGGATAAAAATAATATAATCAACTCAATAGATGCAGAAAAAGTGTTTGACAAATTCCAACACCCATTCATGATAAAAGCCCTACAGAAAATTGAAAGTCTTTATCTCAATATAATAAAAAACTGTATGAAAAACCAACAGCCAACATCATATTAAATGGACAAAATTGAAATCTTTCACTCTAAAATCAGCAAAAAGACAGGGATGTCCACTGTCACCACTCTTATTCAATACAGTTGTGAAAACATTAGCCAGAGAAATTATACAAGAGAAAAAAGATACAAGGAATAAGGATAAGAAAAGAAGAGGTTAAACTATCATTTGTAGATGACATGATGCTCTACATAGAAGATGCCAAAAACTACACGAAAAGACTTCAGATCTCATAACCAAATGCAGTCATGTAGCTGGATACAAAGACAATATTCAAATATTAATAGCCTCCCTTTACACAAATAACAAACTCATTAAGACAGAAATTGTAGAAACAACACCTTTCACAATAGCACACAAAAAATACATACTTTGGGGTCAATCTAATGATACAATTAGAAGATCTCTACATTGAAAACTACAGTAATGTGAAAAGGGAGATAGATGAGAATATCAGAAAATGAGAATATATCCCTTCTTTTGGATAGTAAGAAGCCATATTGTGAAAACAACCATACTTCCAAAATTACTATACAGATTTGATGCAATTCTGATCAAAATTCCAACAGTGTATCTCATTGAATTAGAGAAAACAATTTGCAACCAGAAGAGATGTAGAATAGCAAAAACAATTCTTGGCAACAAAGGCAAGATAAGGAGCATCACTATCTCTGACTTGAAATTGTATTATAAAGCTACTGTGATAAAAACAGTGTGGTACTGATAAAAAAGCAGATCTGTGGATCAGTGGAACAAATTAGAAGATGCAGAAGCAACTCCAGACATACTCAGTCATCTTATCTTTGACAAAGGGGACAAACACCTTCACTGGAAGAAAGATAGCCTTTTTAATAATTGGTGCTGGAAAAACCTGGCTTTCTGCAAGCTGAAGATGAAAACTAGACCCGTATCTCTCACCATACATAAAACTAACATTAAAATGGGTGAAAGATCTAAACATTAAATCAGAAACATGAAATCTGCTAGAAGGGAGAATAGGTAAAACTCTTGAAGACATTGGTGTAGGTGAAGATTTCATGAACAAAATCCCAACTGTACAGGAACTATCACAAAGAACCAGGATCTATCCCAGCAACCCGGATCTCATCTTATTGAAAAGCTTTTGCACATCAAAATAAATCGCCAACAGAGTGAAAAAAACACACAGGCTGGGAAAAAATTTTGCCAGTTGTCTCTTAAAGGGCTAGAATAAAGAATTGAAAAAAAATCATATCTCCCAAATTTAAAGATCCAAACCAGTAATGGGTATCTGACATCAATACACACTTCTCAGATGAAGAATTAAGAACAGCAAATAAATAAATGAAAAAAATGTTCAACATCATTTGTCGTTTAAGAGATGCAAATTAAAACCACACTGAGATTTCATCTAGCACCAGAAGAAAATGGTTATCATCAAAAAATCAACCAATAACAAATGCTGGTGGGACTGTGGGGAAGAAAGGAACTCTTCTCCACTGTTGGTGGTAGTGTAGATTGGTGCAGTCACCGTGGAAATCAGTATAGAGATTCCTCAAAACTCTAGGACAAGAAGTCACATTTGCCCTACCTATCCCCTTTTTGATATCTTCCCAAAATAATTAAAAGCATCATACCACAGTAATATATGTGCACCCATTTTTTATAGTAGCACAGTTAATAATACCTAAATCTTGTAAAACAAGCCAAATGACCATCAACCAGTGAAAGGATAAAAAGAGTGACTTTTTTATATGATTGAGTACTACTCAGTTGAGTTTTTTTATACAATTGAGATTTATATAGCTAACTGAATGAACCTTGAGACATACTCTTAAGTCAAACAAACCAGATACACATGTTTAAATATTGCGTTATCTCTCTGGTGTGAGAAACTGAAATGTGACTAAGAAAAAAATGTATGACAGATATTGCAAATTAGGAAGAAATTGTTCAAAAAGAATGGGAAATTAAGTAGGGGGAAAACAAGAAAGGGAAAAGAAAAAATGAGAAAAAAAGGATAAAACGGAAACAAAATTTTGTAAATAAGGAAAGGAAGACAGACAGAAGGGAGGGGAGGAGAATGGGAAAAAAAATAGAGGTATCAAGTATAAATTCCCTATGATGAATTGATCAATGTGTATTGGTATCTAAAATGTACCAATAAACTTAATAATAAAAAGAATTTTTCAAGCAATATGTTAACACTATACACATTTTGAACAGATAAAACATTGACACAAACTACATTGCTGGGTACAGCCCATAGTTACCTCAGTGATCTACTAGGTAATTAAGAAAACTTCATATTTACTCTGTGATATATTTGCCCATCCATTTAAGAGCCATTCCATTCTGTTTAAGGTGAAATAAATTTAAGTAATGTTCAAAGGAAGGAAGGGCATTAACTGGTAAAGGAAAATGAATACTACTTCTTTTATTGTTTGTTTTTTTTTTTAGATGGTCTCACCCTACAGTTCAGGCTGGCCTTGAACTCATGATAATCTTCCTGCCTCAGCCTACCTAGTACTGGGAACCATTCCATTTTGTGTAGACATTCTCAGGAATTAGCATTTTAACATTTATGGTATACAAATATACTAGAAGGTTAAGACTTTCATGTCATTTAGAAGCATTTCAGAACTTTAGTCTTTCTGATTGCCAGAACACACCTGCAAGCCATGGTCTGTTTCTACTAACCATGGTGATGCCAAGCACATAGAAACAAAAAAGAGGGCAAATGACTTCTTTTATGGTTTACGTTTGGATGCCCCCCTGCTAAGCCTCGTGGAGTCATGGAGGTGGCTGAACCTAGCATTTGTGATTGGTTTGTTGTCTAGTGCTGGGATTGGTGGTGTGAGTGCTGCTCCTGCCAAAGGACAGATAGTTGGCATACAATATAAGAGAGAGAAGGAGGCACGCTTTGCCTTTTTTCCCCTTTCGGCTCTTGTTGCTTGTGGCCTCCATAAATGGCTGCCTCTGTGCCACGCCACCCTGCCTTGGAGCCAGCTGAGCATGAACTGAAAGTCCAAAAGCTGTAAGGTAAATAAACATTTCCTTCCTTTATTTTGGGTGTCAAGTATTTTGTCTCAGCATTGAGAGAAAAGTAACCAAGACGACGGCCAATTCAGTATAAATGGGAGTTTCTTATTGAAACGGGAGTTTCTAGCCTGACACCCTGGTCTGAAATCTAGGGCACCTGATGAGCAATCTCTTTTCTAAGTCATGATCTTTTCAACCTTCTGTTTCAGGTGTTTAGCCTTCACATTCACCAGTTTCTTTGCTAAGACTCCTAGTTTTAACTACCTCACTTGTTGTAAAGATTGAATGATATAGATATAAAAAGAACTCTTAGTCCATTTTTGTTTCCAGAGGAAAATAACTGAGACTGTGTAATTTATAAAATATGCAAATAATTTCTTACATTTCTGGAGGCTGAGAAGTCCAGGGTTGAGGCCCTTTTGCTGTGTCATCCGATGGCAGAAGACAGAAAGTTAAGAAAGCATATGATGGTGGGGGAGCCAAATCACTTTGATAACAGGCCCACTCTCTTAACAGTGAAGTCATAAATGAAGTCAGAAATAACCATTCATGACAGCAGATATTTAATAACTAATCATCTCCTGAAAGTCCCACCTCTAGACACTGTTGCACTGAGGGTAGTTTGCCAACATAGAAACTTTGAAAGGCATGTTTAAGGCAGAGTAGAAGGACTAGGTGAATCGTACGTAGCTGATACCAGTGTTGTTTCCTCCCCTTCAAAACTCAAGCTGAACCTCCCAGACCATGGAATCAGGTGGCCGTAGGGGAAGAACAAGGTAGTAAATATTATAAGAACTAACTGGCCCGTGACAAACCTACAGAAAGATTTGCTCGTAGACCAGTGGAGATAAAGTCCAAACGCCATGCATAAGTGAATAAAAGGCAATGGAATCCATCTTCAAGAAAGGCAAGGTTAGAAGGAGTGCATACAATCAGCATCAAGGAAAATACCAGCACAAATTCTTTAGTCCCTATTCTATATGTTGCTCTGATATTCATTATGTCCTGACTTTTAGTATAGCACTTTATTAGAACTATCAGAATAGTTTGTGTACTATTATTGTATTGACTAGTTTTTGTTGTATAACAAACTACTCTCAAATTTAGTAGTTTAAACCACTTCTTTGGCTAAGGAATCTATTGATTGGCAATCTTATCTAGGCTGGGAACTGAATTATAGGGATGAACAGTGAAGAAAGGGGGGTAATAAACAAATATAGCATCCTCACTGATTGATACCTGAACTATGTCTACATCCTTATATTTTACTGAAGCAAAATAATGTAGCATAGGAAAGCAGAGGTTTATGTCAACACACATCTAAAGTCTTTAGAGTCAGAAATTCTTAAATAGCTCATACAAGTTCATATTTTCTATAACTTGGGTAAGATTCAAAAGAATGAAGCATTAATATTTTTCCTTTTGCTTTCTTCTGTGCAGGTAGGTCTATTGGGGAAAAAAGGCAGGGCCTTTGGAAGAGCTTGGGTATGGATGTGAGTAGCAATGCCAACTGCAGTTATTCTGTTCAGGGGATAATTCAGAAGAGGTTGAGAAGAAAGATAAATAGGAAAGAGAAAATACATATAAAACTGAGAGACTGAATATCATTTGGTACTGTACATAAGGTTTCAAGAATAATAAAATACATTGTAGACTCCCTATCCTTAATTTTACTCATTGACTAAGTACTGTACATGATGAACAGAGGATAAATGTCAAACAGTTCTTTGACTCTATGAGAGTGTCTTAGTTACTTTTTTTTGTTGCTGAGATAAATACCTGACACCCAAGATTAGGGAAGAAAAGATTTATTTAGCTCACAGTTTCTGGAGATTTCAGTCCATAATCAGCTGACTCCAAGGCAGGTGACATGGCACAGGAGCAACACTTCAAGGCAGCAGCCGGAGCAAAAGAGAGCAAACAAGTCTCTTCTCTACCCTTAAACTGTACACAGGCCACCCCCCACCACCAAATCCTTCAGAGTGGGTGTAACACTCACAAAATGTCCTTGCCTTCCTTTGCACAGGATGAGAATATTTACAAAGTAAGAACTCTGGCTCCCTGCTGAGTCTCTCAGTTAAACTTCTAAACTTCTCAAGCTGACGCAATGTATTAACCATAAGAGAGAGTCAGAAGCTAAATTGTATACCTTGCAATGATTTGGAAAAAGCCCTACCCCAAAGGATCAAATACTAGTCTTTGTACCCAGCCCACAGAGCTGTTGTGAGGTAGTAGAGCATATAGCAGGTAGGGCCTGGTTGGAAGTCTTCCAGTAATGTGTGATTATGCTTGGACCCTCGGCCCTCCTTGTCATCTCTTTGCCTCCTGGGTATCATAAGTGAGCATCTTTCACATACCCTTCAATCATTTTTTTTTTTTTTGTGGCACCAGGGATTGAACTCACGACCTTGCGCTTGCCGGGCAGGCGCTTAGACCGCTGAGCTAGATCCCCAGCCCCAGTTTTTTGAGACAGGGTTGCACTATGCCGTTCAGGCTGGCCTTGAGCTCAATTTGTAGCCCAGGCTGGTCTCGAACTCACAATGATCCGCCTGTCTCAGCCTCCTGAGTGCTGGGATTACAGGCGTGAGCCACCACTCCTGGCTATACCCTTCAATCTTGCCATGATATGCTCCATCACTACAAGCCCATGAACAATGGGTCCAACTCACCATGGACTGAACCATTCCAGACTGTGAGTTAAAATAAACCTTTCCTCTTTATAAGTTTATTTGTCTCAGGCATTTGTCACAGTAAGGGAAAACTGATTAATATCTATCTGTCTCTATATTTATCCATCTATCTGTCATCTTTTCTTATGTTTGAAAACTTTCCTTAGGCTAAAAGAGATGCCAAAATAAGTACTAGTAAAACAATAAGTGCCTGTTCAAGATTCTATGGAAGTGCAACACAGCGATCTAGAACAGAAGTTTAGCATGAGTTAGCATGGAACAGTGGTATTTAGAGATTGAGCGGTCAGAGAAGACATCTTGGATATCCTAACTTGAGCATGTATGGGGTGATTCTTAAAAAAAGATGTATTAAGAAAAGAGCCTCAAGCATTCCCTGAGTTGTAGAGAAAAATATTTCAGACAGGAGAACAGCATTAACAAATGTCCTGAGGCATAAGAGAATATTGTTTTGGGAACAAAGAAGAAATAAGAGTGACTAAGTTATAGAGCATACAGGGAGTATAGGAGTGAAGTAAAAGAAAAGACAAGAAAGGAAAGGAAAGGAAAGGAAAGGAAAGGAAAGGAAAGGAAAGGAAAGGAAAGGAAAAGAAAAGAAAAGAAAAGAAAAGAAAAGAAAAGAAAAGAAAAGAAGACCCTGTTTATTCCATACCAAAGAATTAGAATATCCACAGACTTAAGATTTCCAACTTCAGTGATAAACATCATGTGACATTTTTTACACCTACAATTACTTTATATTCAGTCTGCTATTTTCACCACTGTTAACAGTGGAATACATCATAACCTGAAGAATAATTGGTGGACCAAAAAGCTATCTTAGATATAGTGTTATCTAAGCAATTCAAATTAGAAGCCAATTTGCCCTTCCTGTGAGCTGACCAGCTCGTGGGCTGAGAATCAAGAACACCCACTCCCTCATAAGCAATGGCTGATTCAGAGGACAGGCTGAGTTAATAGCAACTGAGGTAAAAAAAACAACTAAATGTTTGTACTGTTTGATTGATTTTGCAGGTCTAAGCCTGGTTGTCTGAGCATCTATAAAAAGGATAGTAATGCACTACAGCAAATATGGGGGATTTCTTTTGGTCTTGTTTTTGAAATCCAGTATTATTCTCACTATTTTGTTTTGCTTCTATTTATTATTTTGTTTTATTCAATGTTCTGTTTTGATTGGTTTTATTCTGTTTTGTTTTATTTGGTTTTACTATGTCTGATGGCATGAACTACTATTTTGAAGATACCAAGATACATTATGGTAGCCATTGTTGATTTCCTATTATCCTGTTTTGAAGTTCTGTACCACTTCCACTGTTTTGTTTTCATTAATTCTGTTTTATTTTGTTAGGTTTTATTTTCTTTAAAATAAAAAAATACAAATTAGAAGATAAAGTTTAAATAAGTTTAAATATTTAAATAAATCATGTACATATATGTATATGATTTCCCTAAGGAAAGCTATCTTCTATTTTTATCAAATTCATTTCTCTATCTGCTACGGGATAACCTCATTATAATCCCCAAGGAGTGTTCTATCATTCCAACAAAAGAGAAAGGGGGAAAAAAGATAAATTTCCAGGGATGATTCTACACACCAGTGACAGGCATAGGTTTCTAAAGAATGGCTTCCAACCTCTTAATAGTTTTCAATACACAACAGCTGCAATCCATGAAAGAGATAAATATTCATGGCACAAAGCATTTGTATGTATCAAATGTATATTCATGAACAAATGGCTTCCCCTGCCTTTAATAGTGTTTGCTGTGCAGTCAGTGAGGAATGGACCAAGTTTCTCCTGACTGCCACTGCTGAGGCTCTGCTGCTACATCTCCTGAATGTCAGTTCTGCAGTGATTATAGACAGGACAATAGCCACGGGGGAAAAGTGCCTGGAATCAGTCCCTACTCATTTCAGATATTGGATATCAGCACTTCCCTGTATCAATTATGAGCAGCAGATTTCATATGCCTGCCGGCTTATTTTTCAGAAAAAGCTTTTCATATTCAAGCCTTGTGTAGCCATATGTGGACTGCAATATCCACGGTTGACCCTCCTCTTTCAAATATGCTTTGTCACAGTAATACCTCCTCCCCAAGGGCTTTACTAAGAATACTGGATAGGGAATTTGCATACATTGAATAGCGCTCTCAGGTGATCATCTGTATCGGGTTGTCATGCCCTCAATCAGAGGGTTCTGTGCAGCACGGAGACAAGAGAATGATAGTGCAAACTGCAAAAAAAAAAAAGTCTTTGTTATTCACTATGGATGGTGGATGGTGAACGCTCTTGAAAATTGGCATATTGTTTAATAAAACTGCTGTTTGTTCCATTATTTTTCCAGGAGGGAGGCAAGAATAGAAATAGGTGAAGAACTTTACCTTTTCTTGAGCAAGAATAAGGAGTTACCATAAGGTCTGTGGGGATAAAACACAACTTGCTAAAATTGATAAAGCATAAAGAAATAAGTTGAAATAATTTAAACTGCAATGCACAGGAATTTGGCTTTGCAGACAGGGTCTCATTACTCTGCCTCTCAGATTTTCTGGTTAGCCCCCATCCACCCATTAGGGTGGCAAGAATTACTGTGATAAGTATATGCACTGATACCCGAAGATGAATGTAATTATTATATCACAAGCATATACTAATAAAAAGAAAATTATTTCTGTTCCCATCAGAAATGCCAACCTTTCTCCTTTCTCTCTTTTGGCATTTTCTATCAACAACAAGAGATGTGCTTTTAAAACCATAATGATAAGATGAAAATGTGATTTGGGACCATTCTTCCCTACATGTTTTCATAAAGGGACCTCATTATATATGAATTTCGATTTGCAAAGTTAAATTGCACCTGATCCTCTCATTAGAGGATGCAATGTTATATCAAAATCTAAGCTGTAACCTAGTATTAAAATATGAGAAGATTTTGACCCTTTGTGTTATGAGACTGAGATTGTGTATAACAGGTGAAGAGGAAGTGTCTTGTTGATATGTCAAGGTTTGAGAAATATCATTTATGATAGTTATATTTGGCTAGGATAAAATCACACTTCTTTCTAAATTAAATGGTCTCATATTCCAAGTACAGTTTCAAAATTTAAAACTAACTTTGCCTTAGATTTTATTTTCAAAATCAAACCTTTCATGAGGAAATGTTCCTGAGATTTCCATAAATAAATAGAAAGTGTTCTCTAGAGGGTGGCGGTTCCCTGAGACACACAATTAATTCCCCTCCTACTTGTAGTTACACAATGTGGGGGTGTTACTATTCATCTCTGTCCTCTGTCTCAATCAAATACACAGTTTACATCAGATTTCTCTGTCAGCATTTTTATAGTATCCTAAAATATTGGTCAACTTTCCATTGTTGAAAAAATTTCCCAATGCCCACAATTTAAAGGAGGAGAGGTATATTTTGGCTCATGATATCAGAGGGTTCATTCCATGGTTGGCTGACTCCTGGCAGAAATATCATAGCAGAAGGGTGTGGTGGAGTAAAGCTGCTCAACTCCTGGTGGCCAGGAAATAGATTGGGTTGGAAAGAACCATAGAGGAAGGGGCCAGGAACCAGATTTATTCCCCAAGGTCATGCTGCTATGACCCACACAGACACAACAGAAGTGTGCTTTCCTAATCTTTAAGGTGTTTCTCAATCTAATGTAGTTGACAATCAAGATTTCCCCTCAGTTCATATAGCAGATCCATAGCTTATCACCATTTTCAGTCATTTCATCAGAAGCAGAAATCATATAAACAGCATAGTAACTGATTTAATTCTGATCTAATCGAACTCATTCATTTATTCAAATTGCTTTTCTCATTCCTATCATGTGCTATTTGCTATAGATGCATTCCCTTCTCTCAAGATGTCTTTAGGCTATTAGAGAAAACAAGCAAAAGAGCCACAATTAGAACATAGTGTGCTAAGTGTTCCAATAGATGAATTGAAGAAGTTAGGAGTTCTAGAGAGTTTCAAACATTTGCCCAAGTTTCCACAACAAGAAACTAAAAAGCCTGAGGTTTACTTAGGTTTGTCAATCTCTTAATACTCTGCATACATTTAATGAAATACTTTGTTGTGTTCCACCTTCTATACAAAGTAGCAGCCATCTAAGAATAACCACAGGATATTCGCTACCCCTGCCCTGGGTTAGGAATGGTTACAATTATGTCACATGTCTGATCTTAGCCACAAAGAAGGAGAAGCTGGGAAGTAGAAAACACATTTCTTAGGACTCATTTAAAAGATGATTTCATTAGTAAGCAGAAGAATCAGGGAGGTTCTGGTTGCAAATGGGGCTGCTAGAACTCTTTTGATCGTGTAGCCAGCCTCACCATTTACTGCTCAGTCCAAGGGCTGGGATGGATTTCTGATCACCTATGGACAAATTGAGGCCCACAGGGAGGGATCTGATGCTACACACCTGATGGGAAGCTGTCATCTTTACTCCAATATCTTCTGGGGTTCGTACTGGGAAGCCAGTCATTCCCTTTACCACCCTCATCAGGTCCCACAGGTTAGTGGCTAGTTTCCAAACTTTTACTCCAGGGCAAGAATATCCCCTTATGCAAGGTTTGGTTTGTTATAATTTCAGTTACTCGTAGTCAATCATAGTCCAAAAAATACTAAAGGAAAAATTCTAAAATAAACAAATCATCAGTTTTGGGTTGTGCCGCATTCTGGATTGTGTGAAGAAATCTCATGTTGTCATGGGTCATGAATCAGTCCTTTGTCCAGTGTATCCATATATTAGTTATTGTTGTTAATCTCAATTTTTAAATTAGATTTTATCATAGGTATGTGTATATAAGAAAAAGTATAGTAGACCAAGGATGGTATTATCCAAAATTTCAGGCATCCACTGACAGTCTTGGAACATATTACCCACAGATAAAGACAGACTTGTGAACCAACCAATGTCCTAGACTATAAGAGTATACTATAGTAGTCATTACACAGAAACTAACCACAATGTCTCATAAAATTTCCCATTGGCTGTCAACCTCAGAACTATCTCCCAAAAGCTTGGATGTGGAAAATGTTCTCTCCCATTACTCAACATTTTAGGATTAAGAGGAAGGTCAGGAAAGAAACTAGAAACTAGAGTGGCTAGAGAAATGGGACAAGATATAAGCCAAATATTCTACCAGGACCCTTCTAATACTTTATTTCACCAACAACTAGGAATAACCCTAGGAGGCAGGTATTACTGATTGAGAAAATGCAGCAATGAAGTTAAATGTCATTGCGAGGTCTCACACCCAATAAATGTCAAATCCAAGGTTTGCACTCAATCATTTTCTTTTTCCGTAACTGGATCTTGCCTGAGAAGTCAGATGAGGTATCCTGGAACTCAAATTAAAAGGCAAAATGAATACACCTTTTCCCTCAAGCAGAAAAGCACCTAGATGTGTGTGTCCCAAACATAGAACAATGATAGATCAAATAATAAAAAAACTAAAAGACATAAATCTACTCTACAAGTTACATAAGTACCAGAAGTTCAGTGTCTCTGAATCAGATCGACAGTTGCTTCAGGGGATCTGGAAAGAAGCTCTCCCACCCCCTAGGATAGCTGCTACTCAGTGCGCTCTGGAGCAATTACTACTCAGGGAAAGCTGTTGTCTTGGTGAGATGAGGGCTGGGGGCCCAGACCTAGCCTCTCACTGGTTCCATAACTGAACTTTCAACATCCCAGATATCACTCCAGTGCAAAGTACTTTTGTAAGTGGTAGCTCTGGACTGCAAGCCCAGGGGTGAGGGAAGGCATCAGCTAAGTCCCAGATAAGGAAGAGTGAACACAGACAGAAAGGAAAGAAAAACTTTGTGAGCATGTAGCTATTTTGTGATTAGTTCACTACCTCATCATAAGATGTCATGGGATGATACTAAACTAAAAGTGGGTAGAGAGAGAACCTAAACTCTAGCACATACTGGGCTGGGGATGTGACTCAGTGGTAGAGCACTTATCCAGCATGTATGTAGCCCTGAATTTGAACCTCTGCACTGCAAAAGAAAGAAAGAGATGGAGGGAAGAAGGAAGGAGGGAGAGGAGAGGAGAGGAGAGGAGAGGAGAGGAGAGGAGAGGAGAGGAGAGAAGAGAAGAGAAGAGAAGAGAAGAGAAGAGAAGAGAAGAGAAGAGAAGAGAAGAGAAGAGAAGAGAAGAGAAAGGGCATGAGAAAGAAAGAAAAAATACTAACACATTGGGTCCCAAAACTCTGCCTATATAAACAAATAAACAAATGTTACATAGCTAGTCTTGGAGAAATGCTAGAGAAAATTTACAGTTGAGAAAGTGGAAATATGCTTACATTTGCCAATTATGGTTCTTGGCAATCGTTTATAAGCATAGATGAATATCGTTTTTTATTGTTGAGCCAGGTAAAGGTGGCCATTTAGTATAGAATAATTTAAAACCTGTAAACAACATTGCAGGCTTTCTACTGATTTCTTGAGCCAACATTCATGGTTCAAGTTCTTCTTGATCACTTTCCAGATATCAGGCATTCCACATAAGGGAGGACTTGATACCTCTATACAGTGGCAGAACAAACAATTTTCAGGGAAATCTTAAACTTTTGAAACACAAATCTTCCTGCAGCAGTAAGTTCCCTGACAGGAGTATGTTTCCACATCCATATCCAACAGTACCCATATCTACTCAATAAGAATGCACATTATTTTCCTACATATTACCACAATTTAAAAAATCATAAATATCTTTAAGAAAGTTGCCATTGTGGGCTCAGGATTCCTTCATGCTGAAAACCCATCTTCACAGGAATTGCTCCCCTTTTGTCTGGTGAGCTCAAGCTTAATCAAGGTCTGGCTGGAACACACCTCTACCTTCCGAGGACTCTGGGTTTTTTACCAACAGAACAATATGGGAAAACTTATCTGAGTGGATTCAAGCTAGCATTTGTTGCTGTACAATATAGCATCTGAAATCAAAAGTACCTGCAATCTGTTCTCATATTTTAAAATGCCAATATAAAAAACCAAACATAGCCAAATAGAATGACAAAAGCATGTCTTCCATGTATTATTGAGAAACAGCACTATCACTGTTTCCAAGTCTTTGGAAGGCAGGGACAGGCATGTGCCTTTGGATCACAAGCTCTTCCTACAAAGGATGGCATAGGGGTTCAGCCACAATGGATGTGACCATGACCCTTTAAATTTTGTGACTTTGAAGGCCTGAGGGAGCTGGTGTCAACCTTCACATTCAATCCTGCAACTCCCCATTTTGAAAATCCCATTGTTAGAAAGCACAGTCAGTGAGCAGTTTTCCACATAGCCTCAGTTCTTGGTGGGGAGAAGTGTGGGACAGCAGTGTGAGTAAGTGCCGATGGCTTTCCCAAGGAAACTCATGCTCCCCATGTCTATCTTCCATTGTGGGCCCCATGCCCAGCTGCTGAAGCAGGCAGGCAGCAGGTGTTAGAGCAAGAAGTGCTGAACCAATAACATTGGTCCAGCAAAAGTCTCTGTTTATTGTACACCTTCAGGCTCTTGTATGTTCAAGGGAAAGAGAAATAAAATCACTTTATGGGATGGCCTTTTACAAAGTGCAGAAAAATTCTCACTCCCCCCATATGTTACAGAATTCACAAAGACTTTTGAATCCAAGATGACTATTACTTAGGCTTCAACATCCCTCACTGTCCCTACTCCCTGAGACAAGTACATGCTTCCTTTATGTCTCATCTGGGTTTCAGCACTGGCAAACTCTGCTTTCCTTTCTGTAAATCTGTGCCTTACAATGGGACGCTATAGCCATCTCAAAGGTTCCACTCCCCATTATTTGAATGGGTCCTGTCAACAATGGAGCCACTATGGCTCCCCACACCCACCTTTATAAAACAAGAGCTTCTTTGAGGTGATTCAGTCAAGTAACTCCTCAATATATTGATTTCATGCATTTAGTACTTTTAGAAAGTTCAAAAGGGGAACATGTGGTTTCTAAAAGTATGTGTATGTACCAGGCACTACTAGTGGCTCTTTTACTTTACTTCTTCAGCACTAAGTCCCTTAAGATCGGTCATGTAAATATTAGCCCCTCTTTAGCACTGTTTATATGAAGCACAGAGAAACAAAGCAAAGGTACCATCTACTACATGTTGGGCTTGGAGTTTTAAAGTCCCTTGACTCTAAAATCAGCTGTTCTTTCGTGATCTCTCCTTAGTTGAGAGCACCTATGTGTGTTCATTCTCCTCTCATTTCCCTGATGCCCCACATCCAATGCACAGTTATTTAGACCACAAAGACAGTGTTTTGAAAGGGCAAGGCGAGCAAGACGTGTGGAATAAAAAGCAAGGCTCCAGGATTTTAGAAAGTATATATAGACATAGCTTAGACACCTTGTAAAATCAGAAGAAGGACAGTAGAGAGGAAGAAAGAAGGAAAAGGATTATTCTCAGAGCACTACAGTGCTTTCTATGTACTTTAAATGAAAATCAATGAAAAGTAATACTGTTGCTCTAGAGATTTAACATAATTTCCCTTTTTTTTTTTATTCTAGTCTTGTACTTACTAGAAGGGGAAAGAAAAAACTTTTCAAAGAGTGGAGAATTTTGTTGTGACCCTGCTGAACTGGGAGCAATAGGAATTGAATCAGGGAAAAAGTAGGCCTGGTACTTCAAATGGAAGAGCCAGTAATGGAATCATACAGGGTAAATTTATTGATCTCTGAGACTTTTGGATAATTAGAAAAATGCTAGTCTTTTTCTGCTTTAATAATACAATTATACTCTGTATTTTTTAATATTTTCCAAAACTGTTTAAAGCATGTTATATCTGTAATCAATTTAATC
>RJWT010022958.1:0-16952 GCA_004365215.1 Cuniculus paca | reverse complement strand
TGGTTTGCTCTTGCCGCTTGCAGCTGCCATGAATGGCTGCCACTTAGCCACACCACCCTGCCTTGGAATCAGCTGAGTATGGACTGAAACCCCCAAAACTGTAAGCTAAATAAACTTCTCCTTCCTTCAGTTTGGGTGTCAGGTATTTTGTCCCAGCAATGAGAGAAAAGTAACCAAGACAAGAGTATAATTGGAGAATTCTGATTTTAGACTCATAATCTCATCCTTTTCCTTTATTTCTTGTTTGTTTCCTCCCACCACCAACATAATCAAGAGACTTCTTCATTGCCCAATGAATCAAAACATTTTACCAAATTGAAGGGACCCTGTGTGGCTCGAGTTTCGGTATAGTGACTACTGGAAGGAGTGTGCTTCTTTAGCTGTGTACTTCTGTCTGTGCATCGGGGGTCCTCAGGGAGAAAGTGATCCTACATCCAAAAGAAAACAATGAAGAGGTTTTAGATGAACGATGTCAAAACACTGCAAACATTTTGCTCCATCACAGTTGATGCAGTTCTTGTATGTAAATGCTCTTTTAAAACTTAAATGAACCCAGTTTGACAATATTTCTCAAATGCTCAATCTACAGTTTATAATATAAAAAGCAAGATGAGATAATTGCATAAAGAATTTGTTTCTGTTGGCACTTACAGTCTCATCCTATTATGTTTGCAAGTGTCAATTTAAATAATACTGTAGTTTAAAATATTACACAAATTACTTGCTTTTGTGTATTTTATTAACTAAGGAGAACTGCATATTCTTCATGACAGTGTGCACAGGTTTTCTAATAGTTTGGTATTTTTCTATAAAGAAATTTATAACAATTCATAGATCAGTGTTCCTCCAGAGGGTTCAACAAAACAGTTGAAGTTTGTAAACCTTCCTCATCTCTCTCCTCTATCTAGCAGTGCCCAAGAGAATCTGTGGGACTAATTTCACCAAGTTACAAGATGCTTGATGACTATTTATATGACTTCTATAAATTGCTTTAATAGTATTTGTTGGTTAAAAAATAGGAATATAAATTCATTTATTACTAAAAGTAAAATCCTCAAAGCATCTTGCACCTTCATTTCTTTTTTGCTGTTGTTGTTCAAACACATATGTACTAGGAGTTCCTGAGTCAGAGTCTATCTGGAGCTCCTGCAGCTTATTTTCTTCATCTATAGAATGAGAAGTACGTCTGTCAGAGTCATTGTGCAAATGATACACATAGGTGTGTTGTGGTTAGCAGAGTCATACTGAAGAAACGTCAGCAATCAATATCATCGACATCTTACGCTATGCTCTTTATTGTTATGATTGCCAAATAGAGTTCTTACTTCTTTAGGTTGTCTAGCCTTGCAAGAATAATGTAAAAACTGACTTCAAATTTTCTGTTGAGTTTACCTGCCTTGACAATAAAACTGAATACTAATGCTAGCAGATATAAACTGAACCTCAATATAATCATTTCTTTATTTGATGATTAGCAAAAGATGGCCCCCAAATATCTTTGAGGCTTATGAGATATGAGAAAGATTTCTCAATATTAAAGGAGCTAGTATCTACCAGCCGTTTTTCTACAAACTTCTCATGTATTAGTTTACAGTGATGCCATGAAGTAAGTTCTGTTTCTATCCCACTTTAAGGATGGAGAAGATGAAGAACAGGAGGCCGTCTGAAGTCACATGGCCAATAAGTGGTAAGAGTGGTACAAAGGGGATCTGAACCAAGACAGGCTGACTCCAGGAAATATTTACTGAGCCACAGACTTCCTTGTTATGGGCAGATTAGTATATGGTCAGAGCACTTGTGGGCATAATTTTATATTTCATATAAACATACACTATCCTGTTCCCTTTTCACAACAAGACCTTATATATAGTAATTGTTTCAGGTGTTTTGTTTTGTTTTGTTTTTTGCCTTCCCTGAGTAATCCTTAGATACAAGAATGCAAAGCCTTCATTGATCTTTTTCACCATTATATTCTTTGTGATTAGGATGGAGCTTCACATATACTAGAAGTTATTTAAGAAGTATTTATTGACTAAATTAATGCTACAAACAAAAGGTTGAGCCAACTTATACTGCTCTAATAAAAACTGTTGCATAGCATTATTTCACCTTGATCTCATTTTCAGTGTCTAGTGTCATGAAAATATACAAACAAGTATATTGTCAAGATGGGACTGTGGCTCATTCCTTGTGATCTCATGATCATTATTCACACTGGGGGGAAAAAAATCCCATCACTGTGTTTATGAAATTAACAAAGTGTTCATTTATTTGCTGCACAGACATGCCTTTTTCAAATTCAAATTCCAAAGAATCAGATCCCCCTGTCTATTTTCAGCAGCATCTACCCTTATCCCAATGACTTGTGGTTTTGGCTCAGTGATCTGGCATTAACTGGAAATGAGATTTCTTTTAATAGCAATTTTAGCTTAAAGCAAACTACTAGTATATTTCTGAATTATGTTACTTTTGCCAACTTTTAGCTGTCAAACTATAAAAGATTTTGTTCACTATATTATCCCATTTTAAAGTTTAAAAAATATTTTGTTAGAGGGACATCCCTGTTAGGGATAACAATAAATAGAGTTCCAGTCTGAATCGGCTGATTAATTACTGTCATGTAATTATAGCTATGTGTGCTGAACTCCCGTCTCATATTAAAACCTGTTCTCTCTAATCTCTCCAAATTTGCTGTGAGGTACATTGAACATTATGGGGTCAAATACTTTACTCAGAAATCTCATAACACTTCTGCTCCGGCTTTTTTGTCACTCAAGATCCCAGCAAAAAAATCACTGACTTAATCCCAAAAGAAGAATTTGAGTGCGTGATAAAGAAACCATTTAGATTGTATGGGAAGGATTCATGAAAATTAGTGGATAATGAAAACGTCCTGGGGCGAAACAGAGAGAGGAACTATCACTGAAAGCAACTCTACTGTAAGCGGGGAAGCTTACAGCTTTAAGAGATATGGACTAAGGTCCTCACCACAGCTAGGGTCAAATTCTCCCTAGCATGGAGGACAACAGGGCAATGAGTATCCTGAAATGTCTGTCGTGCGGTTTTCTGAAGTCCTGATGTGAACTCTCAAATCCAACCTGAAACTAGAAGGTAAGAGAGCCTGATTTATATAATTTATAGAAATTACCCTCCTGGGGTGCATTAGGCAGGTTTCCATGACTAAAACAAATACTTGGGATAATTCATTTATGAAGAGAAAAGGCTTATAATTTGCTGACATTTTTGGAGTTTCAACCTGCAATCTATTGGCCCTCTTTCTTTGGTCCTGTGTCTTGGCAGAGCAAAAGCACTAGGTCATGGTTGGGAAGCAAAAGAGGGAGAGAGGAAGAGACTGACATAGGCCCCTTAACGACATTCATGGGCCTGGCCCCAGTGCCTGGCAGACCTCCCACTAGGCCCCTGTGTCTTGACATTGACACCATCTCCCAGTGTGCCAAGCCTTGGAGAATGAGCCTTTGGAGTCATTCCATATCCCAACTGTACTATGGGATAAAGAACAGAGTGAGGAGTGGAGAGAGCTGTAAGACAGAGAATATCTATCTCAGTCATTAAAAAAGAATTAAAGAATGTCATAGTTTTGGCTTAAGTTCATGAATGGGCCTTTTGGAGTGTGAATCTTCCTAATTCTTTATGTCTAACAAGAAGCATTACCTTTCTTCTAGAGGCAAGGAAAAGAAAAATTGAAGTCATCTTTGATTCCTTCTTCTTTTCTCTTTGTCTAAACTATGACCAGTTTCTTTACATGTTCTTAAAAGTTTATCTCTCATAGTGCCTTGCCAGTGTACATGTGTTACTTCTACTGCTACCATTTTTGTGTAGGTCTTGACTTTTCTTATGTCAAACTAACTACTTCATGATAACAAACTTCAAGAGTCTGGTATTCATAAATCTCTATTTGCTTACCCCAAAGCCTGCACAGGTTCTCAGTTGCTGTGGATACCAAATGCAATATCATCTACCTACAGTTAGGCTTTCTATAGCACATCCTCAATATTTGTAACTAATCATTGTTACTTCCCAGTTATTCCTCCACCTACTCTTTTACTTATTCTATCTGCTTACAGCTGTAATCCCTTCTTTTGTTGATACTGTTTATCTCACTTCTAAGGATTATCCTACATTCAATAAATCCTAAAATTCTGTATTCTTTTAAAAACTTTTCACCACATCTAATCAGATTTTCCTGATAAATTTATTGTATGTGTTTTTTATATACTTTGGCACCTGTTGGTTCTCTAATTACGTATCATTATTCTGGAGTTTAGCCTTTGTTTCACAAATTTTACATCATCTGAGATAATTATAGATATAATACTGATGCATTTGTTGTCTCACAATAAATTACTTTGTGTTAGATTAAATACTTAAATTTCGTCTGTGCACTAGTTGGTTGTATGTGTGGTTGGCTAATTTAGACCAACTCTGGCAGAATTAACCAAACCAAACATTGCATGCTTCTGGCTACTAACTTCGCTTTTAGATATTTGCCATAAAGGAATAAATTAAGAATGAATTCAATTATTTACCTTACGGATGTCATTAAAATGTTCTTTACAGTAGCACTTACAAACACTATACATGCTTTACAGCAATACAGGACCCAAGCAAGTTCTATACAATTTAACTTTTAAAATGAGGTTTAGTATTACATGGCATAATAATAATAAATGACTTTATTTGAAGCAGGTAATAAGGTCTTTATTTTTATTTTGTTTTTATAAAAATTACTGTATGTTAACACACAAATGTGCATGAGTACAAAAAATTTACATGGTGGTTAAGTATCAGAATTTTGATTCTTTTTTTTTTGTGGCACCGGAGATTGAACTCACGAGCTTGCACTTGCCAGGCAGGCACTTAGACCACTGAGCTAGATCCCCAGCTCTGGTGTTTTTGAGACAGGGTCTCACTATGCTGTTCAGGCTGGCCTTGAGTTCACTTTGTAGCCCAGGCTGGTCTCAAACTCACAACGATCCACCTGTCTCAGCCTCCTGAGTGCTGGGATTACAGGCGTGAGCCACCACGCCCGGCTCAGAATTTTGATTCTTTTGTTGCCTGCATTTTGTGATAATCTGGACATTATCAAATTCTTTTAACTACCTAGAACAGTTATGATACTTCTCAAAGTTATGGACTTTAAAAACATGATGATGATCAAGTTAGCTGTTTCAATTAAATTATTTGCTTTACTTACTGAATAATTTAGTGAATTGTCCATAGCAAATATTTGTAAATCACAGAGTATTCTACCCTATGCTCTGTATACTTTATCATTTTTATAGCAGAATTTGCCTATAAAACTGTCAAAATATAAGTTATATGTATAAAATTTGAAAATGGAAATAAAATTTTGAGCCAAAATTAACTATTTGAAATTTGAAAAAATAGAAAAAAATTAACATTACTTGAAGTCTTTCATTTGCCACATGAGGTAGTTTGGGGCTTCACAGAACTGTTGTTTATGCAGGAAAGTGGCCTAAATTCCACTTACATGGCACATTCATAATCTAAAACCTTAAGTACAGCCCAAAGGCATGGAATTAATAAAAGTGATGCATACAAACACACATGGGTACTATCTCTGGAGGTTTACATGCTATGATCTAAAACTAAGATAAATCACAAATTGAATCACTTGACAAAATCATTTCAGTACATAAAATAAACTCTTAACTGAAAGAATCAATAGTACCACCATTAACTATTTAATTAAATAGAGCTCTTCATTATGATGAATTTCTTCAAAGTAAGATTATTAAAAAGATGCCAGTTTAAAAAGTAGGATCCATAGGCCAGTGGAAACTACATATAGTAAGTGGAAAAATTTGCTTCCCAGAAGAAAAAAACAAAGGAATACAAACACTTCTACCTATGCTTTGGACTTTATCACTCTCAGACCAGAAGGAGAGAAATAGTTGATGACTGTAATTTCCTGTGCCAGATTGGTTAGGATGAAGGCTGGGTAAAATACTACGTGGCTACATATTGTTTCAAGCTGAAATAATGGACACTATAGCCCAGTGGACAAGAGAATGGGTTCTTTAGTTCAGTATATGTGGTTTTGAATACTGGCTTTATCATGCTAATAGTACTCATGCACTCGGTTGTATATGTCTTCATTGGTTACCTTGTGCTAGGTAAAATGCTTGGCATTCCTGGTGAATTAGGAAACAATGCCAGTATGTTTTAGATGCAGTTAATCTGAAAGATGAGTATCAAATAACCAAACCAGAATGTAATCTGAATGCAGGTGGGATCAGGATACTATTTATAAAAAGCAATTGACTGGATCATAGAAAAACATAGAATACTACAGAAGTTTAGAGTAGAAAAATGACTTTAGAGATGTGGGTACAGCTAGGTCACCAAGACATTTATTCTAGAACACATAAAATTACAGAAGGTTTTTAAGCTAGATTTGCAAGTTCAAACTTCAGTTTCTAAAGATTACTCTGATTACACTAAAAACTTGCTTAAAAGATATTTGAGTAGCACATGGAGAATCCAAAGAAGTGCAGTGGGGATATTCCACTTAAGAAATAATAGTCACCAAAACAAAGAAATGGTGGTAGTAAATCTGCACTAGAGTAGAGCTAATGGAGTTTACATTTCTAGCTTTAATAAATGGATGAATGAAGGTAACAGTCACCAAACTAAGGAATTCATGATGAGGACTAGATTTAATTGCATTTTAATTTGACTAGCTTGAGTTTAAAATTTCTTTGAGAAATACAACTGGAAAGGTCAAGCAAGCTCTTGAATGTAAAGGCTGGAAGTTTGGAGAGTCCTGGATTAGAAATACTAATCTGATGTGCACTGGTTGGTGGCTGGTTACTGAAGTCCTAGGCATGCACTAGGCATGGGATAGTTCAGAAGAAAAGAGTACACTTGGAAGAAAGGGAATCATTGGGTAAATCCTTAAAAAACTCCAATGTATTAATGCTAAGTAGAGTCAGCAAAAGAGACATTCCCAACAGCAAAGTAAGGGAAAACCTGAGAAAACTAAAAGGCCAAGAAAAGAAGGTGAATCACTGGATTGTTCTGGGAGCTCATGTTTGTTGAGGATTGATGATCGTGGAGTTTGTAGCTTGTGAGTCATGTAAATGGAATTATGGGTCCACAGATCAGGTTGCCTTGGGTACATATGAGGAAAGAAATTCAAGTGGACAAGTCTTTGCTAGGCGAGGAAAAAAATAGGATGACCACTGGAGGAGGAGGTGGAATCAAAGTACTTTTATATATGTTTCAGTATTGACAGGAATGATTCATTAAAAGGAGAGACATCTAACAGAAAAGTGAAAGAGTAATCAAAATACATTCGTCCATTTTGTGCTACTATAACAGAATGCCTGAACCTAGGCAATTTATGATGAACAGAAATTTACTAACTCACAATTCTACAGGCTGCAAAGTCCAAGACCCAGGAGGCTATTATCCAACAAGGGCCTTTTTGTTGTGTTACTCATGACAGAAGGGCAAAGAGAAGGCTAGAGAGGAGGAGATCAAACTCACAGCATTTCACAGTGGCCATTAACTCTTCGTGAAGATGGAGTCCTCAAGATTTAATACCTCCCATTAGGCCCCACCTCCTGAGATTGCTTCCTGGGATTTAATTTTCAGTGTGGGAGCAACACAACACTAATAGTAGCACAGGGAATGTTAATGGCAACTTCAGCTAAGTTACTTAATGTCTCTGCCTTGGTTTTTGTGACTCTAAAATAGAAGAAGTAATACCTAACTTATAAGATTCTTCCAACAACTAAACAATGTGAGGTTAGGAGAATGCTCAGTGAAATTTTTGACACACACAAAATGCATTTGAAAATTGATGCTTAACATACAGAGTTTTACATAGTGTCTTATACATATTAGATGCTCAAGAAATATTTATTAAATTTTGAATGAATATGATGCTGGTACATGATATCTGATTGTCTGGAATGTACAGTAATCTGATGCATAAACTGTGTATTGTGTTAAAGGCATATACTCACCTGATGATGATGATGAGATGTGTGATGCTTGCTGTCATGTTGATGTTTGGGTCATTTTTTGTTCACAGGGGACTATTTTTCTGCCTGGAAATAAAGTCCTGGAACATCCCTGCAATGAAGAGAACCCGGGAAAATTCCTTTTTGAAGTAATTCCAGGTAAGGTGTTTTTCCAGTTTGATTAAATTCTTGCTGATCTATGTTGGTGAAAATGAAGACATGTCAACCAGGTCTTCATCTTCGTGAGTTATGGCTGAGAACATTCTTGAGAAGGCAAGTGTCAAATCTGGTTAATGCTTACACAGATGATGACCTCGGGTTTGTACGCTGAATGTACATATATGCATGTACTCACAATCACGTAATGGTTCCTTTTCCATTTGCCCACAAGACTTCAGAGTTGGCTGAAAATCATGGCAAAGTTCCTGTGAGGGGTACTGGAGAAAATTTTCATTGTACATTGATCTTGTGAGAAAGTTGAGAAATGTTATAGTTAAAATACTCTGCTCAGCCAATTCACTGATGTATTTCCTTACACAACTGCATCTTGAATGAGTATTAGTATAAAAAACACAAAACCTCTTTCAGTGACTAACCAAGTATTACAGTTCTCTGTTCTAGTGTTGTTTCCAACCAGCCACTTCCACATATCTGGCTTATAGAGTAGAGAATGTGTCTGCCAGGTTATCAGATTTTGCATTCACACTTTTTGCAGCATCTGTTCATTGTTTCTTTACCCATCTGTAACCATATCTCTTACTGTACTCAATCCCCATTGAAATCCTTGCATAGCACAGTAACAGTTTCTCTAAGGCCATGATCTACTTCTTTGATCAGTCCTTCAGCCTTTCCTTACCCCTCGATGGAAGGAAAGGGAAGTTAGAATGTGGTTTTTGGAATGTTGGCCCTGGCTGATCTAGATTATGTGATATTGATATTGAGTTAATCATAGTAAAGGGTGAGTATGAATTTATTTGAGTGAGTAATATGAAATTCATGTCAATAATGCCAGCACAAAGACAGTCAATAAAACACATTTTCCCAAATGTGTAAGTACAGGGAATTTAAAACGTGAACGCATACTTTTCCCTCAATGAAAACAGCTGTAGCATCAAGTTCATCTGGCTCGTGATGGAATCCATGACTAAATGTTAATTGATGCAGCTGAAGTGGTACAGAAAGGTTAGTCAGATGCATTGTGTTGTTTCTCCCCGGAGAAAACATATTGCAAGAAACCTGAATCTTGTTTGCCCTATTAAAATCCTTTTATTTTTACTTCTTAGTGAAATACCCCTGTGGAACTAGATTCCAGATGTTGCAAAGTCTTTGAAGTATCAGTAGAGGAAATTTCTTTCCTTACTTATTCCCAAACATTAGTGCCTATTGGCTTTCAAGCCAGTGTGGTATTAAATTGATTGCTTTGAGTTTTCATCTCCAATAATCTGGAGCTCTACCTTCCCATTCTGTATGCTGGCTGCACACTAGCTGTGATGTAATATAGATGGATGTATTCAAGACTGTGTGAGACAGAATTGTCTTCAAGCCCAGAAAGTCATGGATGAAACTTCCCTCCAGCATTACTGTTCCAGGGTATAAGTTACACATACAGAGTAAATGACATAATGGCTTTTGATGAGCAAGATTTAAGAAGTTTAAGGTTGCATGTGATGAATTCTGAAGGTTATCCTGTCAAAAAATTTTTGGAGGAAGCTCAGGCTTGCTGCTGTAATTATGGTGGTAAACATAGTGTGCCCATAGATCATTTGAAATAATGCTTTCTGAGTTATTAGTACAATATGATGTAGTAGCTTCTAAGTTAGACTTTGAAATCCTGAGTCATCTTAATCAAGTGTAAAGAGAATTGCTTCACACTTCAAATGCTTCTTTGGAGGCAGAGCTGAAAATATGTCTGGCTACACATTGAGAATCTAGAGTTTGTTGTTAATGTCAGTCATGGTGGCTTTATTTTAGCTGGACATGAGGATGGATTTTCAGGCACATACTTTTGTACTTGTGTTAGAGAGTGGGGGATCCGTTTCACATGGTCACCACCAGATTTTGCAAAGTCAAGATTATTTAAGAGCAACAGGCACTTGTTTTGTCTTTGCAATTGAGAATGACAATATGATATTCTCCAGTGGTTCGGAATGTGTAATGGTTCAACATGAGAATCTGGGAAGTTCAAAAACAAGAGTTTGCCATTTGTCAGAATTTGTAGGAGGCAAGAAAGATTGCAAAACCGTGTTTGTTTTTATATAGAACCTACTTTTGTACACCCATCTATGTAACACATAGTTACTCTACTCTCTGGAGAGTTCTCTCAATTGCCACTTCTGAAAACCTGTCTGATAAATGATGCTACAGATCCAACTCACCTCTGTCATCATGGAAAAATACCTCAAGCCTAACCACCCAAGTTATATAAAGGAACATCAAAGGAGAAAATACTTTCATCCCTTTGCCCATAGTTCCCAACAAAACTGAAAGGCTCCAACAAGTTCTTTGCTGTATGTTCTGGCATTATGTGTTCGTCGTGCACAGAGGTGGGTATGTTTATTCCCACATATACTATGTCTTTATAAACTGTCTATATATATTTTGTTGTTGTTGTTGTTGTTGTTTTAGCTTTAATCTGCAATATTCTATAATGTGCATGTAGGGAAAACCAAGAATTTTTAGTAGAATTGAGGATCCTGGGTCTTTGGATATTACTTATTTATATTTGTCTACATACTATACATTTCTATTCAGGTTCTATACTTTTATGAAAACCTATGTAGAAAAACAGTCTACCACAATTCAGGATTAATTTTATCTAGATGTATGATTCCTAGAAACAAATTATCTCTTTGAATAATGCCATAATTTGTAACATTTTACTCCAATTTTTTCCATTTTCCCTACTCGTTAGTAAAAAAAAAAAAAATGTCAGACAAATTGGCAAATTTGAAGGCTTTACTGTCAGAAAGGCCAAATTTTAGACCAGAGTGAGCTCTTTGAGCCAAATACTAAGCTATTGGGAAATGTGGTTGAAAAAGGAATTTTGGCTGCTCTTTGATGCGTAGTCCTTGAAGAAAGAAAAATGCAGTTTTTCTCTTGGCTTCTTATAATGTGCTCTGGTTGTGAGGTTTTTTTGTGTGTGTGATGTTTGAAGGAATAAACAGAATAATTATGGCAGCAGTGACGTCCTAACTTTCGTTAAGAGGGTACTCTTTCAGGAAAGGAGAAAGTGTGGGGGCTGGGCAAAATGCAGGAAGGATAGCATGTGACCCCCTCTAGCTAGGCCTGCATCTTTCCTGCTCTTTGCTGTGTCCCTAACACCCAAGGTAGCACAACATAACATGCTAAGCAAACAGTGACTGAGTTGTGCATATCACCATACTAATGGAGGAATCTGGGTCATGTGAAACTACGTGCATGTTGCTTTGTGGACCTCTTATTTCCTGCTGTGCAGGATCTTTCCTTCCCCTGGTGCAGCAAAGAATTTTCTTGTGACTGTAGTGATTGAAATGGAGGAGGTTCCTTGCACCCTTCCCTTTCCTACTCGCTTGTCTTTCTCTCTGCTGAGGAGAGTAAGGGAAGGAGGAAGTTAGAGTCTCCCTGCACAGATGCATTGTGGGGAACACCGCTTTCCT
Organism: Cuniculus paca; assembly: GCA_004365215.1. Classification (NCBI taxonomy): domain Eukaryota; kingdom Metazoa; phylum Chordata; class Mammalia; order Rodentia; family Cuniculidae; genus Cuniculus; species Cuniculus paca. The sequence continues at coordinate 5,305 of RJWT010022958.1, read as the reverse complement.
GCAGTGCTCTCCCACCCTGACACTTCCGTGGGGTGTGTTTGTGGGATTTTCCATCATTTAAAGTCTGCTGCTTTCTTTGTGCTTCTTCAGCACCCGAGACGCTCCGGGTCCTTTTCTGCTGGGAAAGGGAGCGCAGGCTGCGTCACTGTTGCTGTCACCCTCGTTCTATCCTTTTCTCCAAGGGTATCACCTGCAGGGCCTAGCGAGGGTTGCCGAGCTCCATAGGCCCTGGGAGTCCCAGCCCAAGAGAGGGACGCTGACTGACCTAGCGCACTTTACCATTTACAAGCACCCCTCTTAGGCTTTTCTGACCAGTTCTCCCAGTAGGAGAAATCTTTGTCCTCCCCTCTCCCAAGAAGTTGAGTTCATATACTTTTTACTTTTTATTTTTATTGGTACATGTTTGCAGTACACAATGTTCGCATTCCTCCCGGTGAAGTTGGTATGCATATGTTGACATGTCTTGATTCAGTTTTTTATCCCCTTCCTGCCTCTCCACCCAATCTTTCATCTCTTGGTCCCTCTTACTTTTTCAAAAGATCTATTACCCTATTTCCTATTATCTGTCTTATTTTGCTTTTTTAAATTGTATTTCAGGTTTCTCACATAAGAGAAGAAAGTAATATTAAAGTTTCGGGGTGTGATTTATTTCACTTAACATTGTGGTCTTGAAAGGCATCCATTTTCCTACAGATGATGCAATTTTGTCCTTCTTTGTGGCAGAGTAGTATTCCATTGTGTGGAGATACCACATATATCTTTATCCATTCTTCTATTGTTGAACAGATAGGCTGCTTCCAAGATTTAGCTATAACAAGTTGTGCTGCTATTGATGTGGCTATGTATGTATCACTGTAATATGATGACTTTAACTCTTTTGGAAAGATACCTAGAAGGGGACTAGCTGGGTCAAATGGAATTTCTAGTTTGTGCTTTTTAAGGAACACCCCTGCAGATTTCCATAGTTGCTATATAGTTTACATTGCCACCTACAGTGTAGAAGGCTATCTTTAAACTTCTTTCTTCAAGTAATGCTTCTTGTTCTGTAGTCACCTCCCTTCCCAGCACACACACACACACCACAGCCAGGGGCCGATTCCTTCTCCAGGGCTTTCTCTCCGTGAGCCCCGCAGGGAGGTGGCTGAGCACAACGCACACTGGGCTTCACGACTTAGGATGTGGGGGTTTACCATTATTTCTTTAGGTTTGAGCCTTGGCAGAAATTTCAAACCAATGTGGAGGAAACGTTTTATGTGTCTTTGTCTATGATTTTTGAATGGAGAGTTACTTGTGCTGGGGCCTGCCCTGGGCGTGTTCTCTGGGGAGGCCGTCTGCAGGACAGGTGGAAGGAGCTGCCTCACGCACCGTCGCAGCCAGAGTCACAGCTGATCTTACGTGCAGCTCCGAGGCTGCGATGCTCTTGGGAGTGGCTCCATCTCTGGGGCTGATCCTGCATTTCCTGGTGCCAGCGGATCCTTGACGGTGAGGGGAGGAGATAGGTACAGTGGGGCTGTCAGCGACCAGTGTGCCCATCTCAGAGGATCTAGACAGATAACCAGTGTCCACTTTGTACCTCTGGCTATGTCTGTGTTTAGATTTCTATACCCTAGACAGCACTCCATTTTCCTTCAGTTGGCACTACAGTACCATGAGACAGCAATACTATATATTCATGTGTACAGAGAACTGATTTGACCAAAGTGAAAAAGCTAGCATTAACCAGAAAATTCCTATGTTAGTATATGTTTTCTCTCTCTCTCTCTCTCTCTCTCTCTCTCTCTCTCTCTCTCTCTCTCTCTGTGTTTGTGTGTGTAACTGAAATGAGCTAGTAGTATATCAGAGGCTAGAGTGTATTTTCTGAAATATGAATAAATGAAGTTAATTTTCTGAGCTTAAATGCATACACTAGTATCTTCTCAGCTCATCCATTCAAGATGAGAGCTTCAGCACTTGGAGTGAGAGTAGGTTTTTCACTCATTTGCAGCTGTTTCTGTGTTTAAACTCATCCTGGAACAGGTACTGCATAAAGATGCCTGCTTAGAGCTCTTTGCAAAGCACTTTCTAAGGTCAAAATTCTGCCTGCAGAAAGTGGTGAGAAGACAAACTTGCCAGTGGTTTGACGCTTCTGGGAGTGCATGCAGCAGAGGAGGAAGCTACCTGTGGTTACTTCTGCCACAGTAAACTCCTGGGATCCAGTTCTCTCCTTGATGGTGTAAACTTGTGCAGTTATTCTCAGCTTCTTCCCAAGCTCTCCACACTGGCCAAGCTATCACTCACTGTGTGCCTAGCCACAAACACATCGGTTAATCGTGGGCTATGACTCAGTCCACCGACCAAGCTAGGTCCTCTATCGGTTTCAAGGACAATTCCCAATAATATTCTAGACCTTCAAAGCCCTACACTGGCTCCATCCCCCAAATCAATGATGACTAAATCGAAAGCTTTTCTTACTCCCTTCTTTTCCCCAGGAAATGAGGAGAAGGCAGAAGAAAGGGTGGGTAAGTAATGAGAAAGGAACCATGGAAACAGAAAGAATGAAAGAAGACTTGAAGGGTGATCTAATATGATTTTCATTTGCCTGAAACAACGTTAAGCCCTCAGAAAAGACAAGGCATCATTTACCCTGCCTTTCACTATGACTCTGCTAATCATTTCCAATATCCTCAGACAATCATGTATTACTTCCGTAAATCTCAGTAAAAGTATTTCCCATTCTAATTATTATCCAGCAGGATTTCATAGACCCCAAGTAAAAAGCTAGAGGTAATGGGTATTTAGAGAGTCTAATAAATATTGTATGGATCTTTTGGCCAGAAAACAATGCATACATTAAGCAAAAGTATGCACACATTTGAAGGCTCAGAGATGCCTTCAAATTCAGTCATGGAGTGTAGGGCAAGAGTAACAGTTTAACTTTGGCACCAAAGACTTGATAATTTTTTATTTATCCTAGTGTCTACCTCTTTATTTAGCTATGTATTTCTATTTCCCTGTGCATTTATCTATTTCATCTACGTAAATGCACAAATCGACATGACACATTCTTCTCCATTTGTAATTGCACAGCACCCTAACCAGTGTTAGACTTTTCCCTCTCTGATTTGGTTGTCCCTCTTCTGCCCTATGGCCATGCATCTCTGCAGATGGAAGTCAGCCATTCTACAGTGCGTGTTTCCTGGGTGGAACAGTCCCTGGGCCTAGGAGCTATAAAATTTTTAATTTATCTAAACTTTGAACCTACTTAGATGGTCATTGCAGCTGTGTTATATAATAAGCCAAGTGAGAAATGATCGTCTGACAGAGACTCATGGCTGTCTTGGGGAAAGAAAACTGCTTGGCCAGTTTTTGGGTTTTTGAGATAATTATGTGGCATCAGCAATGAAAGTTTACCATTTATGTCTGCACTTGCAGTGCCTTCTGGCACTGACAAACCATGCCTTGGGGTATATTAACCTGCTGCTATTTAAAAATGTGACTCAGTATTTAGCATCTATTTTGTGTGAAAATGTAGGGATGTTTTGATACTGTTTTAGCATAAAATATGGTCATTTTCTTGATCACTAGTTAACTATGCTGGTAAGGCATTTAATTTTATAACGGTCCCTTTGTCTTAACTTTTTTCCTTTTTGCCTTGGTACTGTAGGTTAAAAATCCATGTAATTATATTTGTTGTCCACAAGCAACTGTGACAATCACTTTTACTGTGCCTAGGTCTGTGGGCAGCCCTGAAGTTTTTTGTTTTGTTTTGTGTCTTTGCTTAGTTTTAATGTCTGCAAATCATTTAAAGAATGTAAGTAGGAGTTGTTAATGGTATGAAAACAACATCCTACAAATACAAGTAGTTCTAAACATGAAGTAAATGAATGCACTGGTGAAAGTCAGCATGTTTTAGCTAGTATGTATTCTTTCATTTCAAGTAAGTTTTTGAGATTTTTCTTTCCAAATTTCTTTCCTACTTAAAATACCTTAGAATATACACTTGAAAGAGACTATTAACATGGCACAATGAGAGCTTTTTCCATATTCTAATCCTTTGAAATTTTGACTAAAATAATTTTGACTAACAAGCATTCACAGTAATTTTTAACCCATTGACACGTGATGGCATGATCACATATGTGAAGAGTTCGTGGGCGGAACGATGTCTTGCAATGTCTGTAGACATGCTGATGTATTCCCTGTCACTGCATGCTAGCTAGATCAGGGATGAGCAATTATTTGGGGGAAGGACCAAAGAGTAAATGTGATGGGCTTTTCAGGCCATAAGTACCTGTTACAATTGCTCGACTCCACTGTGGCAGCCTAAACAAATGGGTGTGTCCGTGTTCCAATAAAACTTCATTCATGTGCACTGAAATATGAGTCAAACAAATTTCAAATATCAAGAAATATTATTTCTCTTTTAGTTTTTTTACAACCTCTTAAATTGTAAAGTATGGGCATGGGCTAGATTTGGTCCATGTGCTAGATTTAAAAAAGCAAATCTATGAAAAGCAGGCTGAAGATACCAGTATAAGTCACTAATCCCTACTGGTGCCACCACAACCAGAATTAGAACTCTGAGACAGTCTGTCTTGCTGGCCATGGCATCTTCACATCCTCAAAATTGGGATTCAGAAGCAATTTGCCAAAATTCTCATTTAGAACCACCTCCAAATCATACACATTTTAAAAAGCATGACGAACCTAAAAAGTATTAGTAACCAAACTGAAAGTCTCCCGTAAGCCTTGCTTTAGGTCATTTAGAACTCTAGATCCCAACCAAGGCTCATATCATATGTAACTTTAAAATAATGAATACCATTAATAGAAGGCTGGATGTGCTCAGCATGAAAACCATCCCCATATTTAGTTCAGTACAAACAGGTTCAGGGAGTTGTTCGTAAGTATTCTAAGCTGGAAGTATCCCTGGCAAGGTCAAACAAGCTTGGAGTACCGTCTGAACTTTCATTTCTACAAAGCACAGTAGCATCTAATGGTGTGAAGAATCTCACAGAGAGTGAAAATATTTTGTTTATAGAGAAAACAAATTACCAAAGTTATTCTCTCAGAGGGTGGTTTATTTCACCAGCTACTCATTTATTAACATCTTTTGCCCTGCCCAGTCACTTTTAGCATCAGTATGAGAAAAACTCCCATAATATATATATGCGCACATTATACACATTTTGGGGTCTTATATATGGCAGGCTTTGTATACATGGGTCATATAACTTGCGATAGATTATCATTTTCTGCATTGCTAATCAGTGGTACAAATTCATCTTGCTAATAAATGCTAAAACCAGGCGTCACAGAAGCACAG
>RJWT010022957.1:0-16996 GCA_004365215.1 Cuniculus paca | reverse complement strand
ATAAACAGAGATGCAAAAATCCTCAATAAAATACTAACAAACAGAATACAGCAAATGATCAAGAAGATTATACACCTTGACCAAGTGAATTCATTCCAGGAATGCAGGGTTATTTCAACATATGCAAATCAATAAACATAATACACCATATCAACAGAGCCAAAGACAAAATTCACATGATCATCTCAATAGATGCAGAAAAAGCTTTTGTTAAAATCCAACACTCATTCATGATAAAAACCCTAGAGAAAATAGGAATACATGATCTTTACCTCAATCTGATAAAAATCATCTATGACAAACTGTTATAGTCAGGGTTTGCAAGGAGAACATGACAATACAGGACACATAATTTATAGTATTATTTTATAATGGTCACCCAAAGAGTCAAATACAAAACAAAGAGTGCAGGAAATCTGTCCACACACTAAGACCAAAGAATCCAGCTGAGGGCCTGGATCCCATGGTAATGTCCTGCGTGAGTCCAGCTGAAGACCTCGAACCCGTGACTATGCCCTTGATGAGTCCAACTGGAAGTCTATAGCCCACAACAATATGTCATGCAAGTCATGGATCTGTGCTGGGAAGGCCCAAAGCTCAGCAGTGGAAGTTAGAAGGTTTATGCCAGTGGGGTGAAGGATCTGTGCCAGTAGGTTGAGGGTTCTGCACTGGAGTCAGTAAGCAATGCTCAAAGTAAGGACCAGGGCTCCCCGCAAAAGTACCACAGTCATCCTCAGTGACAACAAGGCTCCACGTTCCTCTGGTGATGAGAACAACTGAGTTCATATCAGGAAGCCAGTGTGACTAGCTTCTCCAGGAGATTGAACAGCATACAATCTTCTCCTCTGGAGTCAGGAACTAATGCTCAAAGAAAGGACCAGAGCTCCCCCAAAGTGAACCACAGCCATTCTCAGTGACAACAAGGTCCTTAGCTCCTCTGACAATGAGAGCAGCCAAGTTCGTATCAAGAAAGAATCTCGACAAGCTCCTCCAGGAGAGCCAGTGGCAACAGGAGAACCAACAACACCATGGAGAACAAACAGCACTCAGGAGAACTAAGAACACTGCTTCTTCCTCTCCAGTTCTCCCTTTTATGTTGGCTGTAATTCTCAGGTGGGTCATTTGCGCTCAGCACTGATTCAGTCCAGCTGGTATTACAGGTTGACCACCAGTTATCAATCTACCACAATCCACCCCTGGTTAACTTGATAGCCATACACATTTCCTTCTACCATAATGTCTAGTGGTAGATTTGTGAAGTTAACATGCCTCAGTCTATTCACATTTACATTAACATAACAATTACATGTATATAATTCCTATCACACTCATCCTGCACCAAAAGCAAAATAGTCAAAGGGTGACCAAAATTCAAGGTTAAAACACAATACTTTGACTAATTAACCTGATTACAAACACATAAAAAATGACATTAAAATCAAATTAAAAGAACTATTACAATCACAGTCCTTGCTTCCATTGACTTTTAAAAGGGCATGCAAGACTAAAAAACAGGAATCTCCTGCAAGTCAAATATGCTTTTCCCTTCAGGTGAAAGACTTCAGTTCATTTTTCCACTGTCCTATTCTTCCTTCTCAACAATCATGTTCCCCATTGTGTCATCCTTGCAACCCAAAGCTACACTGGAGCCTTCTTTCTGGCCAAATGTTTTAAATCACTCTACTGGTTTTTTGCTCTCAATTTCCAACCTAGATCTGGCAAAAAACTCTCAACAGTAACCAGGCTGCTATTCCAATGGAAGACTGCACTGAAGTTTTTCTGCCACCCAGATAATATCTCTAAAGACAAGCAAAATACAGAACAACTTTCTGTCAGAGCACAATATACTACCTGAGATCCAGCAACCAATGGAGTCCTTCTCAGTAAAAGCTTCCTGAGCTTCATCTGAACTGGCAGCGTTTCCATAAGTACTCTGATTTTCCAGGCTCTGATCAGAGTCTCCAATATAGTTTACAGCACACAGGGGTTGTCTCTTTAGTCTCTCAAAACCTTTCTGAGCTAATTCCTAAGGCTCTTAAGCCACGTGACCAGGCAGTATCACAGCAATGACCCCACTCTCTTGGTATCTATTTCATTGCTGTTGTCAGGGTTTGCAAGAACAAAACAGTATAGGACACATAATGTATAGTATTATTTTGTGATGGTCACCCAGAGAGTCAAATACAAATCAAAGAGTGCAGGAAATCTGTCCACACACTATGACCCCAAGAACCCAGCTGAGGGCCTGGATCCCATGGCAATGTCCTGCGTGAGTCCAGCTGAAGACCTAGAGCCCATGACAATGCCCCCCCCATGAGTCCAACTGGAGGCCTAGAGCCCACAGCAGTTATCTCATGCAAGTCTGTTTCATGGATCTGTGCTGGGAAGGCCCAAAAGTCAGTGATAGAAGCTACCAGTACCATGCTGATTCGGTTTAGCTTGTATTAAAGTTGATCACCAGTTATCAGTCTACCACCCAAACCAGCAGTCAACATCATACTAAATGTACAAAAACTGAAAGCCTTCACTCTAAAATCAGGAACAAGACAAGGAAGTTCACTATCATCACTCCTATTCAGTGTAGTGCTAGAAATGTTAGCAAGAGCAATGAGACCAAACAAAGAAATGAAAGGAATAGGATAGGAAAGGAAGAAGTTAAATTATCATTATTTGCATAATATGATACTCTACATAGACAATGCCAAAATCTCCAGCAAAAGACAACTAGAGTTATTAAGCAAACTCAGCAGCATAACTGGATACAAAGTCAACACTCAAAAATCAATAGTATTCCCGTACACAAACAACAAACTCACTGAGAGAGAAATTAGGGAAACAATACTGTTCATAATAATATCTTCCAAAAATGAAATATTTGGGAAACAATCTAATGAAGGATGTGAAAGATCTATATACTGAAAGTTATAATATTATGAAAAAGGAGATTGAAGAGGATATCAAAAAAAATGGAAAAAGCCAGGGATTTAGCTCAGTGATAAAAACACCTGCCTGGCAAGTGCGAGGTTGTGAGTTCAATCCCTGGTGCTTAAAAAAAAAAAATAGGAAAAACATTCCTTGCTTAGAACCAACATAGTGAAAATGGCCATACTCCCAAAACTGTTACACAGATTTAATGCAATCCCAATCAACATACCATTCACATACCTCACAGATCTAGAGAAAACAGTCCTAAAATTCATTTGGAAATGGAAGAGACCTAGAATAGTAAAGGCAGTCTGTGATGGGCAAAAAAGGCAAGTCAGGAAGCATCACACTCCCTGACCTGAAAGTATACTACAAAGCTACTGTGATAAAATCAGCTTGGCACTAGCAAAAAATAGACCTGAGGATCAGTGAAACAGATTAGAAGATAGATTCAGACAAAACTACAAAGACACTAAACCACCTTACCTTTGACATAGGGGTCAAACATGTTCACTGAAGAAAGATAGCCTCTTTAATAAATGATGGTGGAAAAATTGACTTTCTACATAAGTAAGACTAAAAATAGACATGTCTATCACCATGCACTAACGTCAAAATGGATCAAAGATCTAAATATTAAAACAGAAACACTAAATCTACTGGAAAAAAAGGTAGGTGGAAATGTTGAAGACATAGGGGTAGGCAGAGAGTTCATGAACAAAACCCAAACTGCACGGGGAGTACTTCAAAGAATCAACAACTGGGATCGCATCTTATTAAAAGTTTTTGCACATCAATAGAAATCACCAACAGAATGAAAAGAGAACTCACAGAATGGAAAATAAATTTAGCCAACTATCCCTCAGACAAGACTTCTATCTAGAACATGTAAAGAATTGAAAAAACTCAGATCCCCCCAAATTCAAATAATGCAAAAATGAGCATTTGAGATGAATACACACTTCTCAGGTGAAGAAGTATAAATGTCAAAGAAGTATGTGAAAAAATGCTCAACACCACTCGTCATTCAAGAAATGCAAATTAAAACAATGCTAAGGTTCCATCTCACTCACAGAAAGAATGGCTATCATCAAGAAATCCATCACTATCAAATGCTGGCAGGTCTGTGGGGATAAAGGAACCCTTCCCCACTGTTGGTGGTAGTGTAGGCCAGTACAACCACTGTGGAAATCAGTGTAGAAATTCATCAAAAATGTAGGATTGGAGGTCTCATTTGCTCTAGCTATTCTCCTTGTGGGTATTTTCCCAGAAGAATTGAAATCATCATACCACAGCGATATATGTGCACCCATTTTTATAGCAACAAAATTTGTAGTAGCTAAATCTTGGAAACAACCCAAATGCCCATCAACTGAGGATTGGGTAAAAAAAGATGTGGTATTTTTACACAATAGAGTACTACTCAGCTATAAAGAAGGATAAACTCGAGAGTTTTATAGGTAAGTGGATGCAACTTGAGACCATACTTATAAGTGAAATAAATCAGATCTATATGTGTAAGCATCATATTGTGTCCTTAGTGCAAAAAATTGAAAGAAAAATAGATACAAAATGTACAATAGATATTGTGAAAGTGAAAGAGGAAGAAACTACTCAAAATGAAAGAATAACTAGGATGAGGGAAAGGAAAAAAGCAAGGAGGGAAAAATTATAGATATATGATAGATAATTATACTACTAATCTCTGTTAGTTCATCAAAAAGAATAGTTTGTGCTTTCATTGTTTGATCATTTTTTCATGCCTAAATCTTGTAATCTAAGCAACTACTTTGAAGATAATATGCAATATATTAAGCATTGTTAATCTCCTATTATGTTGTTTTGAAATTCTGTATCATCATTTTTGTTCTTTTTTCATTTTAAATTTTTTTAGAAAGTGACACATGTGCCTATATCTCATGTGATATAGATAGGAGAGAAGGAATTGGAAGAAATGAAAAGTTCTAGGCCAAATGCTCTAACTTAGCAGATACTTTCAGAAATAGCTAGGCTTACATTGTGTAGTTTATTCAACATTATTAAGTATCTAGTAGACAAACTTGCATACATATTTGAAAGATTTGGTTTTTAACTGCCTCTAAGTGCATAAAATATGTTAAAAATATAGGTAACAAGTAATACATTTTATGGTTATCAATTTGATAAACTTCATAATGAAATGCTCTTTTGGAAATGGAATGACTGAAGCACTTCTCTGAAAGTACACATTACTATATTTGTGGTAGTTCAAGGAGGATGTGGGAAAATAAAGTACCAAAAGCTTTAAACTAATGTAGTTTTGGTGAAGCAAAATTGACCATTGCACCTTATAGCTGTATATACGTTATTTTACTTTATTGTGTATATAGTTGTTTATAAAGGAAAAATAGTGCTAATTTACAGCGTTTAGTCTTTCTAGATGTTAAAGATTTTGCCAATGTATTATAAAAGTAGATAGTAAACTAACAAGTTGAATGTAGTCAGTGTTAAAATTAAAAGGAAAGCCTATTGGTAAAACTGCTTAGTTGGAACAGGAGAATCAGAAATTTGAGCTCAGCCTGGGTAACTCAGGAATATAACAAAATCTTATCTCAAAATAAAAAATATTTTTAAAAAAGCTAGAACTGTAGCTTAATGTGAAGGCTTGAGTTCAATCTCTAGTACCAAAACAAACAAACAAACAAACACCATTTTGGGAGTAAAATTGTTAACTTCTCTTCTAAGCATTACATATAACTGTGTCTGTTGCAGGATTAATAGATGTGCAAAAAGGGCAGGGTTCTAGGCCTGAATGTTCCTATATAGAAGACCTTTGCAAATTATACCCTTTGTTAAATACATGCGTGCATTTTATTCGATGGTACCATATGTATCATAAGAAGTTCAGTTCTTGTTGCAAACATACTGTCTTTCTAGATGTTTAAAAGTGCACAGCATATGGCAAAAGTAGAAGGATAATGTAACACCCTTTAAGTTTTTTTTTGTTATTTCATAGGAATTGCTGCACTGTATGAGTTATTAAACTCGATGTCTTGGACAGCACACTGACTGTTCATTGATTAACCGTGGGCTGAGCGTAAGAAGTATGTACAAGGAAGTGCTCTTGTGCCATTAAGTTGGTTCAGATTGTCTAACCAAGGTTGTATACATGCATTTCCATTAACTAACATTTCTGGTATAAAGGGTAGGTCTTAATGCCTAATTTACATCAGATGTACAAAAATAAACTTCATATAAATGTCTTCTTATTAGTTATTAGGAATAGCTGTCTTCTGGAAATGACTTTTGTTAAAGCCACTTTGTGGCACTAGATATGGCTCTGAACTTAGTCCCTGGAATCATAATGGGGAGAAGGAAGAGTAGGGGAAAGCTCTTTGCTAGTTTCTTCTATCTGGAAGATTCTTTTAGATTGTAACCATAGGTTTATATTGCAGTTTTTGTAAAATATTTGGGTTTATTTTGCACAAGGTTCACACTTTTAATCCATACCATCAAAGCTTTATGGATGTCCTGAAGTGACAATATATAGTTTTAGAAAAAAGCAGAGCTAGTGAAAAAAAAATTTAAAAGCATAAGGAAAAACACTAGAAATGAAAAGACAAAAGCACAATAGAAGCTAGAGAGGTTGATATTATAAGTAACCACAGACTTTTTGCATTAACTTTCAGAAATTTACAACTAATTGAAAGAAAAATAGAAAATCTAAATAGTCCTAAAGCCCAGAGAGTAACAAAATGAATTTTAAGTAACATTCCTTCTCTCTCTTTTCTAGTACTGTTAGCTGAAGTATAGAGTGGATAGATGGAAATAGGACAGTCATTTTGAATCAACAGTTTTAATATTAAGGTTGATAGACTAGAAACAAAATCAGGGTCATTCTGATTGTGGAGTCATCATAACAGTGTATTTCTAGCACCTCGTTAGGGCTTTTGCTGTTTTGGATATTTATTGTTGTGGTTAAGCCCATACCCTAACAGCCCAGGTGGGAGAATAGAAGAGAAAACAAGAGAATGATTAGCACAGAATTTTAGGTTGTGGTTACCTTTGCAAGGGAACAGAGGTGATCTTATGAGGAAGGGAAATGGACTCCAATTAAGACTTATGGGAGACTTATGGGAGATTTCTAGAAACTGTTACATTCTATTTCTTAAGCCAGGATGTGGTATAAACCATTTTATTGATTTTATTACCCCAAAATTTTTGATTATATGAAATGTTCATGGTCAGAATACAAAAAAAATTTGAAGCCAAAATAAATGTATTCCTTTTTAAGGAAACGCTTCTGGAAAAGGCATAGAAAATGCTAAACTTTTCAAGAAATAAAACACAGTATTCAACTAAGTTACACAGTATGGGAAGTTTATGACATAGTTAGATTAAAGTATGATTGTTTCTAATGGGGCAGAGCCTATGCTATCTGTGAGTTAATACATAAATAACAGAATGTGAACAACCATATTTTTATAAATCATAAAATAAAACACTGGGAAAAGATATCTTCAAGAGTCAATATGGCATTTTTAATAATAAAATGTTTTGTGAAAACACAACAAAGTATATGCATGGAGGTAGGACTTTGATTTCAATCAAAGTTAAAAATCTAAAGTGAAGCCATATTCACATGCTACTGCTAGAATTCCTGAAGCGTGTGGCAGCCCCATCACAACTACTGTAATCATTGTCTCCAAACCACAGAATGTGCATGAGTAAAAAGGAGACATCCATGTTGTATCAGGTAAAGACTGAATATTGGTGTAATTCCTTTTGCTACCAAATTTCACCCAGTATAGGAAAAAAGAACAGTAATCAAGGGGAAAAAACTTTTGTTCAAAGTAACTCTACAAACCAACCTAAAGTACCTTTTACACACTTGGTCTAGGGGCTAGAATTGCAATATTCTAGAACTGCTATTTGTTTATTTGGCAAAACTAATATATTTCTACATCTTAATATTAAGAATATGTTTACTACTGCACTTTGAGTATGTTTAATTTTTAGAAAATATGAAAAAACATCCAGTAGAATTTCATTTTTTTTTAATTTTAAGAGGGAAAAACACAGGCAAGAAAAACAAAATCAAAAGAGACAAACAACAACAAAAACCCCTAAAACAATAACAATACAGACTTTTAAAACCAGATGATAGGAATTTAACAATGGTTGTTACATTGCGTATTGTTATCTTCAAAAGAGTTGCTTACATTACCAGATATATACATACAAAATTGATCTAATTGTGTATTAACTGTTCTTTTCCAAAAACTAATACAATTAGTAGTATAATCGTCTTAGCTATAATATATATATGTATCTCCAAATTTATATCTTTTTTCTTTTCCCTTCCTTCTTTTCTCCTTTTCCCTATCCCAGTTATTTTTCCCCTTTGAGCAGTTTCTTACTCTTTCACAATACTTATTGTAGATTTTGGACCTTATTTACTCTTTCATTACAGCTGCACAATTTGTAATTGCCAAATTTTGGAAACAACCCAAATGCCCATCAGTTTAGGAATGCATAAAAAAGATGTAGTATTTTTATACAATGAAGTACTACTCATCTATAAAGAGAGAGTGCATCCAGATTTTTATAGGTAAATGGATGTGACTTGAGACCATATTCATAAGTGAAATAAATCAGACTCACATGTGTACATACGGTAGTGTAGAATTTCATTTCTGGCAATAAGTATTTCCATTCCAAAACTAAACAATAAAAAGCAAGATACAATTTGTTCAAGTCTATGGTAGCCATTGTTGATTTCCTATTATCTTGTTTTGAAGTGCTGTATCACTTTCACTGTTTTGTTTTGATTGGCATCATTTTGTTTTATTTTGTTTGGTATTATTCTCTTAAAAATAAAAATAAAGCCAGGTGTGGTGGCGCATGCCTGTAATCCCAACACTTGGGAGGCTGAGGCAGGGGGATCATTGTGAGTTCGAGACCAGCCTGGACTACAAAGTGATCTCAAGGCCAGTCTGAACTGCATAGTGAGACCCTGTCTCAAAAAGGCAAAGTAAAATAAAATAAAAATAAATAAAAAATAAATAAATAAAAATTTTGTTCAAGGATATTTTTCCTTGAACTTTTCTTTTGGAGAAACAACAATTTGTATTGAATGGGTGAAAAACAATTATCTCAGATTTTTTATTAAGGGCATATTGATTTTCTGATTTCCTTCATTTAAAGATGTCTGAAGGCTTTGAAATTGAGCTATTGTAAGACTCTAAGGCATCTCTTTAAATAATACTATCCTTACATTGGATGGAAAGAACTAGCAACTTGATTCCCTCTTAGGAATCTACAAATTTATTTTGGACACTTAAAGTTCATTTATCCTGGAAGCTGTATGATTCAGGGTTGGTCTCCCAGCTGCCACACTGGCAAATAAATTCCCCCTTGTCCTGTCAGTGTCTTTAGGAGTCATTCCTTTTTTTTTTTTCCTAGTTTTTTTTCTTCTCTAAAAATATTTCAGGTATGTTCTGAGAATAGGGTAGGACTGATGTGCTACATACCTACAAACTGCTTTTCCGCTAGGTACAGAGAACAAACCCTATTAATGTTTAGACCATGGCCTAGATTAAAAGAAGAATGTGATGAGTCACAAAGCATGTCTTTATTTAGTCTGCAGCATAAGAATGTGACTCTTGGATATGAACACTCCTATATCAGTTCCTGGACTCTGAGAGACTGCTGAGTATCCATTGTCTCCATCACCAACATATGATTATCACTTGAAGCAAAAACAGCAGCAGCAGTAAAATAATGATTGTTATTATCTATATGAGAAATTTTTAGTTCTGTGAAGAATTTTAGGGCTGATAAATCTTAGCTCCAAACAATTTTTTAATCTTTCCACTTAAAATGAAATTAATCTGACCCACCATTTTATCTTTAAACTTTTATCTATCTGCTTCTTTTTTATTATAATTTATTATATGAGTTATTTTAATCTAATTATAATCTGAGAAATTTATTAACTAAAAGTATTTGCTTAACAAATATTTACAAATATTATATGGTAATCACCATTTCAGATATTTAAGATATGTGGTAAATAGACAAAAATCTCTGCCTTGATAGATCTTACATTTTGTGAAGGGAACAGACATTAAAAATAAGTGGAGGTAGGAATCTGGAGATGGAGAAAGGCAGGAGAGAGGGAAAGGAAGAAGTTGAAGGGATCAAGATACTGTATGTATACGTACCAATTCTCCATGATGAATGTGTGTATTATGCATCACAAACACATACTTAAATTTAAAGATTAAAGGGAAAACATAAACATTAAAGGGAAAAACATAAAATTATATTTTGAAAAGTGGGCTTGCTAAATTGCCCAGGCTGGCTTGATACTTGGAATCTTCCCACCTTAGTCTACAGAGTAGCTGGGATTACGGGCATACCATGCCTGGATAAATGTTTATTTCTTAACCAACAATATTATTAGTATAAATTCACAATTCATTCTGTGAGCAATTCTTAATTTTTTTCTACTCTTTGGGAACTTTCTTCCTATTACACAATAAGCTTTATATGGAACATTGTGTGTGTTGTTTCCTTTGGAAACAACTTTTATAATTTCTTAATAATATAACAATGAAATGAGTTTATTGGTCATGTGGGCTTGATTTCACTGTATTAGCACAGGTATTTTAACTATATTGAGGAAAAATCCTTAACTTTGTATTAAACAAATGGTGACTCAAATGAATAAATTTGTAGTAATTTTTATTACATGCCGATTTTACTTATTTTTGGCAGAAACAGGGCAAAATGTCAAAAACAGGGCAAATTGTCAAAAAAAATCTAAGACCTTTATTTTCCTTCTCACCTTAAAATTTACTTTAAGTCACATTTCCCCCAAATAGAAGAAATATTTAGGCCTTTTTTTTGGCTTGTAGGTCAAATTCAAAGGCGAACTACTCAGAATTTATTTTTATTTATGTATTTTAATAGGTTAACCTATGTACTTCAAGAAGAAAGAAAAAAAACCAAAACATTTTATGAATGTTTTATACAGATAGATAACATAGACACAGATCCTGCCACATAGCCGGCTATTGTTAAATTATCTAGTGGAAAATGGCAAAGAATAGGTGCTGTTCATTAGAATTTTGGCATAAACCATATATATTTATTCATATAGAAGAGTTATAATTGTTGCAAATCAAAATATATTTTAAGTATACAACATACAAAATAAAAACTTTCATGAAGTCTCAAACTTTTCTACAGCAGACAGATCTCTTAATTTTTCTTTAAAGCTAATTTTTTAAGTGTTATGTTCTAGAAAGGCCATAGAATTAACACTCAAGGCCTTGCTCTCTTTTTCTCAAACTCAAGTACTAATCTTTATTGTCTAACATGCACTCAAATTATTTTACTTTTCTCCTTGGAGAAGTTATTTTTCCTTTTGTGTTTTTCTGTCTCAATCCATTGTACCCTAGTCTACCTTTACCTAATTCAGAGCATTAGAACTGTCTCCTGCACTTTACTCTTGCTCGTCCCCAATGTCTGATTGATCCAAAAGCTCAGTTAGGTCCAGATCCCCTTGCCCTTGATATTGTCACCGCACTAAGCTTCCCAAAGGCAGACCTCACCACGATGCCCACCAGCTTTAAGGCTCTCTACTTCCCACAAAATAATCTCGGAATTCCTTTGTATCATATGAAGAGCTGTTCCTAACAGACCTAGTCTGTCCATCATTTCACTCACCAAGGCGGCCTATACCCTCCCCTCTAGTATAGGTATACTGAAGAAGAGGTGCTCTGAAGCCCTTCTTTTTCACAGAGTTGAGTTTTTCAATAAGTCGTTATCGCTGTGCTTTTTTTCACTCTTTGTATTCACTCACTCATCAATTGATAAAATTTAGTGTCTGTTGAAATCTCAATCTGTGTCACACAGGGGAATGTGCCAGGGTGTACCACAGAGCAAAATGTGCATGCCTGTGTTCACGCATACTCATGGAGCACTCCTCTGATATGTACTATCATCTTCCCAGATTCAGCTGTCTACTTCATTCTCCTTCCTGACAGTCTACTCCAATTGCCCTAGATTGTGGAAGGCTTGGCCTCTGTGTGTGCCTTTGGTATTTATGTCAGACTTATTTTTTTAAGTCTATATTCCTCGATAAATGCTATGCTACTTACAATAAACAGTAAGTTTCCTCAATAGACCTTCTTAGTATTCCCGAGTCAGAATTGTATATCCAAGCATTCTGAATGGCTTTGACTAAAAATTTAGGAATCATGCCAAAAGACTAGCTTGCTAAATATGCCCACAAGATAGTTGCTGAGTGCATGTTTATTCTTTCTATAAAAGCTTGCCAATGTTCACCAGTATTTAAAGTCCATCTCTAGTGTATTTTTCCATACTATGCCCAGCCTTAGTGTTGATTTTTTGTTTCAAGGGAATTATTTCTATCTGTAAAGATAACAATGGAAAGAGATCAAATATATGTGATATATATGTATAACTATAAATAAAATTCATCTCTTTAAAAATTCTTAATGTATATGTAGTTAATGGCTTAAACTACTGTATTTACCTTCTTGTTTCTTTTCTTTTGCATAGAAAGTGCTCTTTCTACAAAGATTTCTATAAACAAGTATTTTTCCTATTGAGTTGCATGCTAATGCATTATCGCCTAAGGAAGGAATGTATGCCCCATTCTCATATTCTTAATGCCATGATTACTGCAGGACTATTTCTATGCAGAATTATTTTCAGTGGTTTTGAGATATATTGCTACCAGTGAAATCCAGTATAGTATTTTTATATTGATTTACTCTGGAGAAATAAATTATACGGGATAGTTTACAAAGGTCTCCTTTCTTCCTTTAATATCTAGACAGCTACAACCACTCTTTGCCTGTATTTGACAGAAGCAACCCATGAATTCTGCGTTGAATTTTTAGTGGCAACAGAAACAATAAAGTTACATGATCACCTGTAATTCTATGAATAGGAGTTGCTCTAAGTTTACAACCTGGAAGAAATGACAATGCTCCCAAGGAAAATCAAGCTATTAGGTCATCAAGATTTTAATAAAACAAAAATAATATACAGAGGGTAAAATTATATTCTTAAACTACATTGCCTCACTACCATCACCATGATTCTAATAAAAGGAGAAAATAAGGACAACAATTTTCAGAGCCTAAAATGGTTTCTATCAAGATGTCGATTTCAGTTACATATCCATGAAGACTCATCAAATCATTAAACTACACTTTGACTTAGTCCACCAAAGTCATTTTTAGATAACAAAGCAAGTAACATATTTTAAAATGCAGATGCATCCAACCACAGGTCTAATATGATTTCATATATAATTGTTTAGAAAGACTCAAATTTAATGTACCTTTCGGGTCTCCATCTTGCTTGAAATTTCCCCGGTATCATTACTATACCTGAAAAATAAATTGACCCAGTTTATAATTTTACTAAAATGCAATTTAGAAAATCCTAAGCAAAATGCCAATATTCTTTACCCTGTAAATGGTGTTGTTTTCTCTTTCTTTTCCTTCGTTTCTTGTCCCACAGCAGTTTCTGCAAAACATAATAAAATGAAAACAATTTAAATAAGAGGTCATCACTGGGCTTGCATGTATGTATGAGAAATGGAACTATTACTAGGAATTAAAAATAAATTCAATTTGTACTGATACAGTTTTCATCTCACAAAGTATTTGGGGAGCGTGGTTGAGACAAGATCTTGCTATGTAACCTGAGCTGGCCTTGAACTCACGGTGATCATCCTACTTCAACCTTCAGAGTATGCGACTACAAGCATGCACCACTGTGCCCGGGTCACAAAGTATTTTATAAGCACTAACATTCTCCCACCAAAAAACTTTTCACTGCATCAAAGCAACCAGAATTAAATAGGGAAATGTGATGTTGAAGTCAAGTAAGACATAGGAATTAAAGATTACCAGTATTACATAGGAAAGTCATTTTAGGACAGAAAGAGTAATCTGGAAGTCTACTAATAAAGACCTGAGAGTGTTCTATCAGACTGTCTAGGGGATAGAAAAGATGTTCTTCCTCTTTTTGCTAGAAAATATAAATTCAGTAGTTAACTTAGGATAAGACATTCATATAATTCCTTTATATAGATACTGAGAACTATAGAAAGAAGATTTAAATTCTTATCATGCATGTATGAACAGTTTATAAATAACTGCCTAAATGACTAGACCCTACTGAGGTCATATCAACACATGATACCATCAATATCCAGTCCTACGCAGACAGCCTCGTTGATATAAGTCATCTGATTGGCCTCAGCCTCTGCTTCAGCACTGATGATCTGCTGCGACACAGCCTCCACGATGGGCATCACCATGGCAGCAGTAGAGGTGTTGCTAAGCCACATAGATAAGAAGGCAGTACTGCTCATGAATCCCAAGGTCAGCCTGCAAAGAGAGAGATCCTTTAGGGCAAACTTGTATTCTCTATCTTTGGTAGCGCTGTATTATCTAAAGGTAAAGGATATTGTTTGTGAGTTGGGAATTAAGTTCTTTAAAACCCAGAAGGTTAAGGTTCAACCCAGGTGGTGAACTCTGAATGCAAACATAGCCATGTAGAGATCGAAGCAACGTGTGCAAAAGTGGAGTTTGCAATGGATTTGTCTCTTAGGGACCATGAGACTTGTCTCTCCAAAAACAGACAAGTGATTAAGTTATTCAAACTGCAAGTTGGTATGTGGTATTACAGCTTATAAAATTACACTAACACTTGAATTCTCTTTAAAGATGACCATGTAGCCTCAGATACAGGTAGGATGAAGGTTCAAACAACTTTTGAATTTAGCACTTTATTTTTTATTTTACCTTTTGGTCATATCTGTGTTTAGAAGACACAAGAAGAATTTAAAATTTATAAATCTTCTTTTTACTCCCTTTCATCTTCTAGTTCAATATACGGTCAGTAAAGATAGTGGTGAAAATTACTTGAAAAACAAGTTTTCAAAATTTTCTGTACTATCTTGATTCTGACATTCCTTCCTGTCAAGAATTGTATTTATTACATTGTCTTCTGTTAAAGTAGAGTAATTTGTCTTTAAAAATAGCATACTTGAGGCGTTAGGATTTTAACTTACATCTGTAAACTTTTCAATTCACACTTGGTAAGAAGCACGATCTCTTTGGAGTAGCAGGACCCAAAAAATCATTCAGGAATTGTTTATAAAATTCTCAGACTCTTTCATTAAAATAAATTTACAAGAACAACTCTGTCCTATATTTCAAACTCAGGTATAGTTTATATTTCCTTTGTGTGGAACAAAGTAAAAGAAAAGAGAGATCTAATTCAACAAGTATTTACTCAATAATAGCAATAATGATAATAACAATAATAATATTAATATTAATAAAACTAGAAATACTTTTAACAGAGTATCTGTAAAATATGAAATATTCCCATTAAAAAAAGGTGGAAAGCGTTAGACATTGAGGCTTATGCCTATAATCCCAGTGCTTTGGGAGGCTGAGGCAGGACAATTGCAAGTTTGAGCCCAGCTTGGGCAATTTAGTGACTTAGCACTTTCTATCTAAAATAAATAAAAATAAATAAAAAAGCTTAGAGATGTAGCTCAGTGCCAAGGACTTGGGTTTAACCCTCAGTACTGCAAAACAAAACACAAAATCACACACCAAAACAATGAAACAAAACAAAAAAGTAGTGTCAGACACAGCTTCTGTTTGGTGAAAATGCCTTAAGCAGGAAAGCTGTCTGATGGCATGATGTACAGGGCTCCTCTCCTACTGTGCAGTGTCATTCTGTCCCATGGGGCACTGGTTTTAGGGTAGGGAAAGCACACATTTCTGAACCACAGAAGGGACAGGGAGCACTGTTTGATTTTAAGAATAAAATGCCTTGAATATAGGTTCCAAAAAATATTTAAGTAACTATTTTTCAAATTCGTCAAGGATGAGTCACATATATTTTATATATAGATAAAATTTAGCAAAACAATTTTCTCTATAAATGATAAATGCTGATGGGACTATGCCCTAGAATTATGCAATAGAAGTCAATACAATTTTCTTATTTTCCAAAGAAAGACAAGAAGGGAAAAAACCACCTAAGGCTTTAAAGCAAAATATCATTATACAAATGATTATGAGACTGAAAATTTGCTTTTGCTTACATTCACATCCTTAAAAAGTATTTAGAATAGAACCAAAATATTACATTAATTTAAGGAGAAAAGGATTTATTTCAATGACTCAAATGAATGGTTTTGCATTCTATTGATGAAAATTCTTAATTCATTGTTTCACTTTGATTTAAAAAGAAAAATGTTCACCATGGAATTTTTCTGCATGCATTTCTGTTTTGTCAGTAATGCCTTCGTCTTTGGTTCATAACATCCTCCCTGTTGATAAAGGATGCTCTTGAACAAGTTTTGAATGTGTAATCAGCCAAATAAACAAGACAGGAATGAAATCTACTCTGAAGTCTATCTATCAGTCATGTCTGTTGAGGTTTAAGCCTTCTCTCACCTTTGACTGGAATGGGACATTAAAGGTGAAAGAGTTACGTGCACTCATTTTTAATCTCCCTGTAATTAGATGTGCAGTGGAAGGAAAATTGTTTTTTTTTTCATACAGTATGAGCATACTTTATGTCACTTTCATATTTATAGAAGAAGAAAAAGTCATGAATTATACTAGTGTACAAATGATTCCCTGGACAGCATTGCTTATTTGGCTATTTGCTCTGCAAAAAATGTCTGTACAGAATGCAAACTGGAAGCAGGAAATAAACAGTACTTACCATGCTGGGTTCACACCCACCATCATCACCATCCTGAGAGCAATCCTCTTGTGCAAGTTCCATTTTTCTATTGATGTTGCTAAACTGATGACTCCAATCAACAGCAGGTGAAAATCTTTGAAATAAGTAGATGCCACCTGAATTCACAATTAAACCCATAATTATTGTTGGTGGGGAGGTGGGGAAGAGATTGCATAAGAAAGGCATTATTAGTCTGTCCTTTGACCTCCAACTGCATTGTCTTTCCATTTTGTTGAGAGAAATGTAGATATGTTTGAATACAAAT
>RJWT010022956.1:0-16985 GCA_004365215.1 Cuniculus paca | reverse complement strand
TCACCATAAGCAATTTACAAGCATCAATCCAGGAATTAAAATTTTAAAAAGGAAAAAAGAAAATGAGATGACACTTAAGCAATGTGCATGCCAGACTTTCAACTCACCAAAGGAAAACCCAGAGGGGAAATGAGGCGGAACAATTCAAAAGTCACCCACCTGAACTCTCTGAAGTCATAATAGTAGACCTAAAAAAAGATGAATTAGGCTCTAAAAAAATTAAATCACAAATTTTTCAGATAACTACAGAGATGATGACCATAATGAAATATATGGTTAGTGACCCTAGAGCAGATACAGATTTTTAAAAAGGGGGAGCTTAAGGAAAATGATGGAAATCATGAATGCCCAACATAGGAAAGAAATGGAGTCCATGAAACAAATTCAAACAGGATATTAAAAACCCCATTGAAAGTATTTGCAGCAGAACGAGTCAATGCAAGAACAGAATATCAGATATAGAAGACAGGATTGTGGTTAGTGATCTTGAAAAGAAAGATATCTTAAAAATAGCAAGGGACCATGAAAAATCCATCCAGCAGCTACTTGATGATGCAAATAGGAATAATATAAGATTGAGTAGGGATTAAAAAAAAGGCAGGCAATAGCACAAACATAGAAACATGCTCATAGAAGTAATGGCGGAAAACTCAAGCAGGGAAAAATAATTTGATGCACAGATAAGTGAGGCATAGAGAACTCCAATTAGATATGATCAAAAATATATGTGCATACAAAGGCATAGAATATTCAAGATTCCAGAAATTCAACACAAGACCAGAATATTAAAAGCTGTTAAAGAAGAACAGAGATTAATAGTGTCATTGTTTTGATTGATCATTTTTTATGCCTAGATCTTGTAACCTGAACAACTACTTCTAAGATAACAATATGGAATGTATTAACTAGTGTTGATTTCTTACTTTTTTTTTTTGAAATTCTGTACTATTTCTATTCTTTTTTCTGTTTTGCTTTCTAAAATAAAAAAAAAGCTGTTAAAGAAAATAAACAAATCAACTAATCAAGATATAATTAAATCAACAAATCAAGAAATATAACAAATCAAGAAATATAAACAAATCAACAAATCAAGATATAATTAAAGGAAAGCTCATGAGAATCACAGCAGATTTAACACAAAACCTCAAGTCAAGGAGACTTGGAATGAAGTATTTCAAGCCCTAAAATAAAAAAGCCTCCAACCCAGATTGATGTACCTCGCATTTCAAAATTGATAGCGGAATAAGATACTCCATTAAAATTGATGGAGAAATTCATGACCACCAATCAGCATTCTAGAACATTCTGAAGGACATTCTAGAAAGAGGTAACAAGGACTTCAGCTCCATGAATCTCAACACAGTGAATCCACCATGCAAGGAAGCAATTAAATAGAGGGCAAAAAAAGAGAACAAACAACAGGAAAATAATATGACAGGGATAAATCAATACATATAAGGTTTTGTTTTGTTTTGTTTTGTTTTGTTTTGTTTTGTTTTGTTTTTTTGCAGCACTGGGGATTGAACTTGCCAGGCAGGTGCTTAGGCCACTGAGCTAGATCCCAGCCTATGAAGTTTAGCCATCAACATTAATGGTCTCAATTCACAATCAACAGAAATAGACTGGCAAAGTGGATCAAGAAGCAAGATCCAACAATGTGCTGAAAACAAGAAAAACATTTAATTCAAAAAGAAATTCACTGACCGAAAGTCAAAGGATGTAAAACAATACTCCAGCAATAGAAACCTGGAAAAAAGCAAGGGTAGCTATTGTATTTGCAGACAAAGTGGATTTCAAATCAAGACCGACTAAGAGAGACAAAGGAGGTCATTATCTCCTTGTAAAGGGAACAATCCAAGAGGAAGAAATAACAACCATAAATGTATATACACTAAATACTGGCACAATCAATTATATAAAACAAATAGCAATGAACATGAAAAATCAAATAAGTACTAATATAATTGTAATGGGACCCCTTAATACCTCACTGTCACAACTAGATAAAAAATCAGCAATGAAATATCAGAACTGAACCAAACTTTGGAACAAATGGACTTAGTAGATATCTATAGAGTGTTCCACCCCACAATATCAGAATACACAATCTTCTCAAATATACATGAAATGTTCTCCAAAATAGGCCACATACTAGCTCATAGAACTTGCTTATGTAATTGCAAAGGAATTGAAATTATCCTATGCATAGTGTCAGACCAACAGTGCAATGAAATTGGAAATCAGTGGCAAAAGAAACCACAAAAGCTTCATAAACACATGAAAATCAAATAATGCTCTCCTGAAAAAAATGATGAGTCACAGAAGAAATTAAATAGTTTCCACAATTAAAAGATAATGCCAATACAACATACTGGAATTTAAAGGATACAATGAAAGCAAGGGAAATTTATAGTGGTGAGATCCAATTTCAAAAAAACAGTAAGCTCAAATAAACAACATAATGTTGAAACCTGGGCTTCTAGAAAAAGAGCAAATCAGTCCAAAGCTCATACCAGAGAGGAAATTATAAAGAACAGAACAGAAATTAATGTGATGGAGACTAAGAAAACAATTCAAAGAATCAATGAATCAAAGAGTTGGTTCTTTGAAAGATTAAATAAAATGGACAAATCCTTAGTCAACCTTATTAAAAAGGAAAGACTCATATCCATGCAACTAGGAATGAAATGTATGAATTCATCATAGATCCTGCAGAAATCCATAAGATCATCAATACCTATTTTGGGAACTGTATTCTAATAAGATAAACACAGAAGAAATAGATTCCTGGATACATATGAATAACCAAAGCTGAATCAAGATATTAAAATTATAAATAAACTAATATCAATCAATGAAATTGAAGATATAATTAAAAATCTACTAAGACAAAAAGCCCTGGGGCTGATTGATTCACTGCTGAATTTGACAAGAAATTTGAAGAAAATCTGATGCTGCTACTTCTTGAACTCTTCAATGAAATTGAAAATGAAGCTATATTCCCAAATTCATTCCTGGAGGTGAGCATTACCCTGATACCAAAATCAGAGAAGAATCCAATCAAAAAAGAGAGCTATAGGTCAATTTCCCTAACAAACATCGATGCAAAAATTCTCAATAAGGTGCTGGCAAACAGAAGGCACCAAATCATCAAGATTATACATCATGACCAAGTAGGATTCATCCCAGGGATGCAGGGATGTTTCTACATATGCAAATCAACACATGTAATACACTACATTAACAAAGCCAAGAACAAAAATCATGATCATTTCAATACATGCAGAAAAAGCATTTGACAAGTCCAACACCCACTTATGGTAAAAACCCTACAGAAAATTGGAATAGAAGGTATTTGTCTCAATCTGATGAAAGCCATCTATGACATACCAACAACCAACATCATACTAAATGGACAAAAACTGAAAACCCTCACAATACAGTCATTTAGCATGACTTTTTCTCAAAAACAAAAATAATAGTAAAAATTTAAAAAGGTCAGGAAATGTAGCTCAGCTGAAAAATCTCAAATTCACTTTTGGTGTTAATTATAGAACTGTTTTCTATCATGATTGTGGCAGGAAGACAAATGGATGAATGTGGTAAAATTCATGGAACTTTAAATCAAAAAGTTAATTTTATACTACTATGTGTCTATGTGAGTAAATAAAATTCAAAAGATTAACAATGCCAAACATTGAGGATTTGGTACAACAAAAATTTTTATTGCTTGTGGGAAGGCACAATGATGCAGACACTGGAAAATAGTTTGGAAGTTTCTTAGAAGATAAGTGAAATCTTTCCTTAAACCAATAGTTATATCCCTAGGTACTTCGTTAAGTTGGAAATATGTCCAAATAAACTCCTGCACATGAACGTTTATAGAAGCATTAGTCATAAATTTCCAGTAATTGAAAGTAATCAAAGTTACCTTCATTAGGTGACTGGATAAACAAACTGATACATTTATACTATGAAATATTGAGTAATAAAAGACCTATCAAACTTGGAAAAGAAGAGGCAGAAGGCTAAGTGCATATGCTAAGCAAAATAAACCAGTCTGAAAAGACTACATATTGTATGCTCAAATCACAAGAGATGATCAAAATGTATGGTGAATGCTTAAAATTTTAAAGGTTTATTGCAGTAAAAAAATGGCTATTAATTTCCCTCAAAATACTCCCTTTTGCTTAAAATACAATTACCCAATTATTCCTCATGAAATTGTCTTTCATGAGTGTCTTTAAAAATCTATGATCAAAAATACAATAAACGCTGCTGCCAAGTGCCACCCAACAGAAAGGGAATCATGTAAAATTCATCACAGTGTGTCCAATCAACCTCATCCATGTATCTGGCAGCATGCAATTTCTGGCATTTTTTCTAAGTTGGATAAACATTTTGAATCCATTCAAGACATCCAAGCAGCCATGACAGTGAATGTAAAGACAGTCGGAAGACTTCCAAAACTACTTCAGAAAATGGCAAGAAACAGGATAATTGTGCTCAAAGAAAGGGAGAATATTCTGAAAGAGGATAATGGCAATGTGACTTTTGCTGTAACATTTTTTAAATTTATTCACTGCATTTTTTGTTTACATCTCAAAAACATTAAAAGATCAGTGACTTGGAGGGGTTAGGATTGGAAGGAAGAGATAAATAGGGAGAGCACAGGGAATCCTGAGGGAAGTAAAATCTGAATATGATTTTGTAACAGTGGATACATGGCAGTAAGCATGGAAAAAGCTATGGAACTAATACAGAGTGAACTCAATGTAAACTATGAACATTACTTAAAAATATATTAGCATTGGCTCATTAACTATAACAAATGTACCACGCTATTGAAAGATATTAATAATAGGAGAATGTGAGAGTCTGGAAGGGAACACAAGAAGTGGATGAGAATTCTCTCTACTTTCTAATTCAATATTCAGTATTTCTGTGCAATCCAAAGTAGCAGATCCTCCTGATGCTACCAACAGACTAAGCCATTCAATTATGTCTCCTTTTCAGAAACTCTCTTCTTAAACACTTTAAGCTCTTTAAAAATTGCAACTGCTCCCTGAGAGTAAATGAGGTAATCTGAGCTATTATTCAACCATACTTACTATCCTTCACATTTTCATTGGTGGCATTTCATTGGTAGGACAACATGCCTACATTAATATATAATAAACATCTCTTTAAGCAATGGTCAGTTCTTTTATGAATTGGCATAGCTACACTATTATGATAAATTACCTTGAACAAGTTCAACCTGATAACTATGAAAAAGGTTACATTGTTCTTCAATTATCCTTTTAATAAATCTCCCAGGATAATCATTCTGCCTAAAATATGTTTCTCAATACTAATTTCATTATCTGTGTGATTCTCATCACTAATCATTAGAATGTGATTCTCCATATTCTTAACAACTCTTACTTTAACTTAAATGGGTGATTAGACTCAATATGCAGGATATTACCTGCACGGTGGTCTTGATAATATATTCTTCATCATAGCTATCTTCACTTCATCCTACTAATAAATGCTGAAAAAGAAAAAAGCTATCTATTAAACCTTTCCACAGTAAATCATATTTCTAAATGAATATTACTTTTTAAAAAAGAGAAACAGTAATAAGGGACTTACTTTTCTATATGCCAGAAAACCCTGTTGTAAAACTTTGCCCTATACAAAAGTCTTTCAAAGTTATAGAAGAGAACATCCTTTTCAAAATACTGACAAAGCACTCAAGGATAATATGTTGTAGATACAGTGGTTTGTTTTAAAGACATATTTAGTTATGGAAAGTAGAATGCTGCTATGGCTTTTTGTTTTGCTTTGTATTTTTAGTATTCTTCCCTAGGGCACATTTTAGTAGTCCTCAGTGAAGTGTTCCTGTTTCACACCACCTAGGGACAACCAAAAAATTTCAACTATTTGTGATGTATTACAGAAGCACATCTTTCTTAACCCTCAACTTCTATATTACAATGTGTGAGAGAATTTTACTTACATGTCACTTACATACAGTTTTCTTCTATTAAAAAATGTTGTCCTCGTACTCTTTCCAGTATTTAAGCTGTGTTTATAAATATCAGCAGACTTTGGTTAAATTTTAAGAAAATGTAATCTAACCAAGTTTATTAATATACAAATTGTAATTTATGTTATGCAGGAAAATGAGAATCATTTCTTAAGGTAAAACAAAACAGAAACTACATCTTGACACTTTCCTATATGCTTATAGCCTATGGTTAATAATTTAGTTGATTAACTATTAATGTTGCAGTGTGTGCTTCAGGTCATAAAGGTTATAAGGAAACTTTTTCTTAATATGAAAACATTTTGAAAATTACTTATATTTGTTTCTACTTCATTCTTATTTAAAATATCCTTTCACTGACATGTAAAAACACAATTTTCACTTATTTTTAGGGTATTATGAGATGATTCAACACATGCATAGTGCAATGTTTAAATCAGGTATCTGTCTGCTCAATTATCATTTTAAATTTATTTACTGTAGAACACACTCTGGGGATCCAGTTCTAGGATTTGACAGTTGCACAAAGAACTGTACACCTCCATCACTACCATGACACAGAACAGTTTATCATCCCCAAATTTCCTTTCTCTGATTCTTTGCAATCCCATTCACAATTTCTGCAAAACTAGTTTTGGAGCAGTTTAAAATTATTAGAGTTTGATGAAGTCAACATTTAATGAATTGTTTCCTCAAATGAATGCTTCCAGTCTCTCTAGATATTTCTCATGCAGAAAAATGAAGAATGTGTATTTGATGCTATTCTGAAACTAACATGCTATCCATAAATAATACAAAGAGAAGAGCTTTTTTTGACATACTTCTACTGTCTCAAATATTAGACTTGATTTTAAAGAAACTTTTCCATTTCCTTCCTTACCCCCAGAGGAGTAAGTACATTCTACTTCTTTTAAAACTAGATCCTGTCCAATGGCTTACCAAGGATTATGATGGTGCAAGGAAAAACAAGATATATATATATATATATTCCCATCACTCTTTGTCACAATGACTTATAAGAGTTTAAGCAATAGACTTCCTAAAGCAAGACTTATCACTTCAAGGTTATTTCCATGTGACCTGTGAAGAATACTCATGAATAAGAGGAGAAAGCATGTGGCTTTCTCTGCTGTAGGGCTGAACTCTTCAGCGTGAGACTAGAAGGCAGTGTTGAGTGTTGTGAAGTAATCATTAAGTTACATGCTTGTCATTTCTTGTACATTCACTCAGAACTAATGCACATCACTTTTTCCAATTATAATCATTCCACCATTTAACAAGCACAAAAGGCCTTAGATTCCAATTTGCCACTGATGCCTCGCTCTCACTTGCTTATTTCTTGGCATTTCAGTCTTGCTAGGTTGTGCATAGCTCCAATAATGCAGAGCATTCTCCTTTCCTAAAACAAAGTTGCTAACAGAATCCACAAGAACAGCTGGCTTCACATTAGAGGGCAGGCCATTTTCACTATTACAGTAATTTTTCTGTTCTTGTAATTCTTTTCTGCGGTTGTAAGTACATGTTATTTCTTGGTCTCCTTATTGACAAAGCTAAACATAAATCACACAGTGATACGCTATGCATGTTTCTATCTGGGTTTCTCTGCTGGTCACATCAAACTTCTCTGGTGTATGTTTCCCTTCATTTAGTTTCTCAAATCAGTATTTGTCTTCAAAAGCAGGCGTACACAAGCAATCACCAGGCTTGAGAAACATCATTGTCTTCGTAATTGGCTAACTTCTGCTTCCTTCGGTGAATATTAGCATGCTGGAATGAGCTGTGAGTCCTGCTAGCTTTGGATATGCGGCCTTAAACATGAGCTACATATAAGAGGAAATTGGTATTTTCATTTGCTGCACATGCTTTAATGATATTAAGCAATCTAATATGGTGCATACGCCAGATTTCAGTAATGCTTCTCTTGAGAATTTCAAACGGTAATGGCAATTTAAAATGACAGCCCTACATTTATATAGCTCCTTTCATTTCAGAGGTCTTTACACTTTATAAAGTTATATGGAACAATCATTTCACTACCCACCACAGAAATTCTACCACCTCTAGGGCAAATCCGAGCTTACTAAATTGACTTTACATTACAGATAATTATGACAAGAGACAAAAAGCAATACAGTCAATGAAAACCAAATTGGGAATACAAAAAGATAAAGTAATTCCAAAAGAAATGTTGGCCAAAAGGTAAGAACCAAGGAAACAAACAATTCCCTGATGTTGTTTCATGAACACCATAACACAGGACTTTGAATTCCCATGCTGGCTACTGGAGAGCATGTCAGGGATACAAATTTAAAACTAATTCTCTGAAAGTTGAGTTTAAAATAGAGAAAGTAAAATTTTTTAAAAAAGGAAGACTTTTACAGAAAAAATGTACCCAGTGTTAAGAATCTAAAAGATGTTTATTTTTTCCTTTCTCAAAGTACTATCAATTTCCCTCTACTTCCACAAACAAGTAACAACCAAAGGTGGTTTGCAAATACAAGTGTGTGTGTATATATATGAACACTAACTTTGACACTCCAAACTTGTGAAAATTAATTGCAATACGTGTTAGTTTAAAGGCACTTTGGAAAGGTCTTAAGGGTGTCTGTGATCACTTGATACAGTGTAGCCAGGAATTATATTAGGGAAATTAACAAATTTACATTTAGTTATGTGTACATGAACATACACTTAACATTCTTGAAGTTACTTGGGCCATGTTTAGCAGAAGACAAAGTAAACTTCAACTGTAAATGAATATCAGGAATACTCAAACATAAAGCCACTACAACCAAGCTAAAATCTTCCAAGTGGTATAACCTGGCTTCCCTTGACTCCATCTTCATATCTGATAATGCCCCTTTTGACAATCTTCTCACATTCTCAAAACCCTTGAAGCAAGAATCCTGAGGTAAGTAGAATCACCCTTATTTATTAGGGTAAGAAGTTTTCTAAATTCAGACTCTCAGATCACAAGTACTGTAAAGAAACAGGGGGTGCTTTTTCCTTTGTTCTCCATCATCTTTTTTCCCTTATGACTGAGCTGTTATACTTCGGATGTTATTGAAAAGTTTAGGTAACTGGGTGAAAGTGGATTCCTTTGTGATTTTTAGTTTCTTGCTAAATCTTATACATTTACAGGGATATGTTAGGACTTAAGTCATACAAAATCATATTATTAGCAGCTGGGTGATGAATTTTCTTTTAATAATTTTGTTACAAAGTACTTTTTACTTAAACATGATTGCATTCATTTAAAAAATTAAGAAATGGATATATCTGTTGAAGAAAATCTTAAAAAGACAAGCAAAGAGAAAAGGAAACATAAACCTACCCTCTACAAATAACCACTTTTATTACCTTAGAGAAACTCTTTCCCAATTCCTTTCTCACATTCACGTAAATTTTTCAACTTTAGACATATATATTGTTATGGTTTTTACATATATGTCTTCCCAAAGCCCATGCAGTTGTACATGGGGCTTTTAGAAGGTCATCGGACTGTGGGGGTGTTATAGCTAACTTGCTGATAGGAGGTGGGGTCTGGTCAGGGGTACATCTCCCTTTCCTGCTCTTGCCTTCACACTCTGCTTTCTGGCTACCATGATATGAGTGGCTTTGCTTTGTCCAGCCCCTCCCACCACACCACCAACCACACAAGGGCTGAAACTTCTAAATCATGTGCCAAAATAAAGTCTCCTCCTTTAAATTGCAGACCATGAGTACTTTGTCCCAGCAATGAAGAAAGTGACTAAGACAGATTTGTACATAGATATGATAAGACAAACTCTCCAGATAACATAAATAAAGGGCTGATCAGTAGCACAAGCAGTTCTTCTGTAGTAAATACTATCACCATGGGTGATTTCAAGCTTACCATGTAAAGTTCCTGACAGAGAATGCAGAAAGAGATGGTACAGTTGACAGTCATATATGTGTAGGGACAAATTAGCTACGCATAACACCAAACCCACGTATCATGGGTAGCTTCACCTAACAGTATTTCAAGAACATATTCTCTCAATGAAATTTACCTTTGAATCATCATTTTATGACTATGTTGTATTCTATTTTATGGACACATCATACTGCATTTCATTCTTTTTATCTAGATTTTGCTTTATAATCTACATAATGACGAATCTCTTGCAAAATATTATAAACACTCTCTTTTTCAAAAGGACATTTATAATGACCATTTGCCAAAGTAAAGTTGGAAGAAAAGAAAAATTACTAGGGAATTTGGAATTCTGGTTGCTTTAGATGACAGGTGAAAAACATTCGCATATGCTACAAGCTACAAAGGCCTGGCAAACTTAGTTTAACAAGAGAAGAAGGATGGGGTCTGAGAGAATTCTAATAAACTGAAGAAATAGAGAAATATAGGCTACATATTATTTTTGAAAGGAAACCTCCTGAACACTGCAGAAACACTGTACTGAATCAGATACAGCTTATGAGTATCTTTCCAGAGAAGCCATCATTGGTGGTCTCCCTTCCAGGGAAATTCAAGACATTACTCCTCCACATATTTAATTCCTGTAAGAAAGAAATTGTTTCTTTCTACTTTAGCTATTTATGTTTTAAGAAGTCATGCTATATTTTTTAATATTAAGACCCAAGTTGTCTCTAAGATCATAGTTTTCACATTGCAATATAGTAGACAGACAGTATTGAAAGCTAGGTGGCCTTTAGAATTGACACACTTTAATTTCTTTTTAGGTGATAATGGAGTATTTTGTTAGATTCATCAGATACCTATCTTCCTCCATGATATTTTGTGTATCATTGAATTGTCAAGAATGTCATACCTAAGTCTGGCATATGGTGATACACACCTGATCCCAAAACTCTGGGAGGCTGAGGCAGGAGGATTAAAAATTCAAACCCATCTTGGGCAACTTAGCAACTGGAGTCTGCTTCACATTAAAAAGGGCTATTGATATAGTTCAGTATAAAGACCTGGGTTCAATCCCTAGTACAAAAACAAACAAACAAACAAAACGGTCATGCCTTGCCATCAGGAGCCTAAGAAACACCCATCTATCTAGTAAAAAAAAATGATATACACATAATTTCCAATGATATTTTACATCTTCATTTCCCAAGATAGGAAGAAGAATGTTCTTGTGCTTAAAGTGGACCAACAAATTCACTTTCTACTTGCTTGAATAATGTTTGCTTGAATCCCCATATACAGTGCTTTGGTTAAAAAGTTCTTTTGAATTATTTGTACAGTTGAATTAAATATGTAGCACATGTCATACAATTTGAATATAGTACTTCAAATAACATCCATAGGGAACTGTTTTATTGGTTTTTGGAAACAGAACACCAGTGGTGTGAGAATAGAGATGTTTATCAACCTCAGAAATATTCAGCTTTAGCCATACTTAAAGATTAATACCAAACATCTTAGTATATTTTTTCTGGGTAGGAATTGCCTTGCTTTGAACCTTCTGTTATCAACTATCCTTCACAGTATGACATAGATTGCAGCAGGTATTTCTCAAGGTGTATTATTCTAAATTTTGGCACAAAAGTAAGCATTGATACTATCATTCTAAGTTTCCCCAGTGTTTTCCCAGACTTGATAAACAATTTTTGTAAAAGGTCCAAATTTGTAAAGAGTCAAATGAGACTCTACAGTTCTGCCGTCACGTTCTAATGAGATCAAAATTCTAGAGTTGTTTTTCAGTCTACTGTCAACTGGACAAAAAAATTTATGTATTTAAATTGATAGGTCAATAAATGGAATGATGATACTTTCTTTCCTCACAGAGAGGTTTGTGAGGGTCAAATGAATTAATGCATGAGGAAATAGTTTGTGACTGTAATTCCTTCTTAAATGTGAGATAACTTTGCTATTGAGTACCAGAGTAGGAAGGGTAGGGGAAAAGATGTGCAAAACTGAAATCCAATGAAGGGAAACTGTTAAACTCATAGAGAGAGATTTGGTGGATGACTGAGCATAAAAGTTGCAAGAAGAATACAGGCGAAATAAACTAAGCCAGATGTCAAAGATGGGCATTGAAAAAATTCACACTAGCCCACATTCACCTATTTTACAATCTAAAGAATTTATGTAGACTCCCCCAAATACCAACAGGCCTTCTAAAATCCATTAATCTCAAATTAGTCAAAAATCCAAAACTTGGCTTTTATTCTAAGCTTTTCAGTCTTGAACTTCATTGCATATAAGACATTTCTGTGAACATACCAAAATTGCACATTTTTGAAGTCTGCCTTGAATTTTGAATCAAAACATCTGAATAGAGCAAATGATATTTCATATTTTAGGAACCAATATTATGAAGTGAGGCGTAGGGACTCAATGGCATAGTTCGTGATGCTTGGAGAAGTCCTTCAATGCAACAGTGAAGACATGTATGGCAACCACTCAATACAATTTACATGTCAGCAGTCATGCAGCTAGAGAGGCACACATAGAAAACCTTAGCTTACTATCAAATATGGTTCAAAAGAACTATAAAATATTAGCATGTAGTTTTCCTCTTGGGCAATAAGGATGCCAAAAAATATGCCCTCAGAGGGTCTTGGACCCTCACCCCCATTTATGCCACTGCTCAAGTTGTGCTTAAAAGAAAGTAAAACTTGAGAGTTTTACATTTGGATGATGAGGATTTCGAGATCATCAAACATGAGAAGAAACACTGTAGAGTGTTGTATACTATTGCTATAATGGTCCCCAATTTGCCCAGCTAATGATATCCTGTATCTGTGCCTTTGATTAAACTCAGTTCAGCCATGTAATTGCTTGAGTTGGTGGTTCACTAGGAAATGTGACATAACAGAGAAATTTAAAGTGTTTTGTATGGATGCATAACCTTTCTTGATGCTCCTGCAAATCCTGAGGCCATGACTATATGAGAAATCCTTAGCAAACTTGCTGTTAGCACACGGCCTACTATACCCAATCTACAAACTTAATAGCTTTCACCAACTGTCAGAAATAGTGTTCACATTTCATATATCAATCATGGTATGTGGTTCTATGGTAGATAACAATACATGGTTCTATGGTAGATAACAATACGCAGACTAACTGTGCAAAGTTTTAAATGCACAGCAGATAAGGTTATTTAGAACCTAAATGAATGGTTAGCTGTATTGGTCCACTTTCCCATTGTAGGACATAATACCAGACATTTACAGTTTAAAGGAAGAAAGATTTAATTTAGTTCACAGTTTGAAAATATTGAGCCCAGATGGTTCCAAGGCAGCAACATCATGATGGAAGGTGAGGCAAGGCCAGGCTTCTTAGTTCAAGGCAGCCAGGGACCAGAGCAGGGGAGCAGTGCCACAGAGGAACTGGAGAGGGACTTTGATTAGCAACCAAGTTCACACTTCCACGATCCACCCTTCCACACACACCCTAAGAGTTTGCTTTACGAATCTGCCAGGTGTTTCTTAATCCAATATAGTTGACACAGGACAATGGTTAAATTTGCCAAAGCATAAGGAAAGTTTTAGAAGGATGCTGATTAGAGATTGGAATTCAGACTATAAAGGTATGAAATTGATAGTAGAAGGCATACCGCAGAGTCTTGAGAAAGACCTTCATTTAATATAAGAAATGAGTGGCATAAAAGTGAACAGCAAATTACAGACTTGAGGAACAGAAACCAGCAAAGAGAACTAGAATGAGAATGTTACAGACAACAAGAAAGAAAGGACTTCCAAGAAACAGGGCAGAAGGTATCTGATGTTCAGAGAACTAAAACTATTATGAGAACAAATCTGTGGTTTGAGCAGTTTAAATTGATAGGTTCTGGAAAAATGATAAATTGACTCCAAAGAAGAATTTAGGCACAGCGTGGCAACTACATTTTGGAGAAATGAATAACAGTAGGTTAAGGTGAGGAAATATTTGTAAATATTTAGAAAGGTCAATAAAATTTGTACTAACAACCTAATGCCTCATTAAATGTGATGTTGTAATCCAAAGGGATAAACTCAAATTAAAGGTATACTTTTTCTCTGTTATTTGACATCTTAGTCAATGTTGAATTATATTTGATATCATTTTTGGGAAATCTTTTTTTTTTTTGATATAAAGAATCGAACTAAGGACCTTGTGCTTCCCAGGCAGGCGCTGTGCCACTTACCTGTATCTCGTCCTTGAGAAATCTTCAGCAATCAAATACATACTTTCTTATATGTATTTACTTCTACTCTTTCTAAGTCACTAAGGAGCTAGGAAAAATTGTTTGTTTGGTTGGCCAAGTTAACAAAAACAAAACTATGATGATAAAAAAGGGTAGAGGAGAGAGAATATTCTATAATAACAAATGGAAATCAAGACAATTTGGAAACTAGAACAGGGGCGAATTAGCCATAATTGACTTGCCAGGTTAAAAAATACACAAATAAATTAATTGCTTACAGAGAAGAAAGTTAAAACCAAAAAAATTTGAAGAGCAAAACCCTGGATATGATTAGGAATTAAAATATTGGTTACCTCAGAAGATAAACTAATGAGGAATAAAAACAAAATGAGGAATAAAAACGAAAAGAGAGTATTTTGTGAAGTCTGTGAAAGGAGCAGTTAAGTTCCCAAGTCTCTTGCACTCATTCAGCCAAGGTATACTTTGCACAAATCATCCCAAAATTTCACTGGAATGACAAGAAATCTTACCAAAGCAGAGACAATGTGCGATAGTCTGTTCATTAAATATTGAGACCATTGGCCCTCTTACTCTGTGGCTTTCAAAACATTGCAATTTTGAAAATTTTCCAATCCTTCATGCACCTCATCCAGTGTCAAGTATTGGAAAATTTTCTAACAAATATAAATTATCAATTGATTTCAGAACTTACCAAAAGAGAAATTTTGGAGGATTCAGAACTGCATTCCTTCAAATACTGAGTGAGATACCATCACAGTTTGTATTCTAAGCTAGTGAAGCAGGACTTTACATGTTTTATTCTACCTTTCATGATTTGGGAATTTATTAAAAGAAAAGATTAGGAAGTTGTCCATGAATCTGAAGGTGACCACTGCCTTTTAAACTAGGATTTTACAGGCTGTAGCACAGCACTGTACCAAGTTTTTACTTAACAAAGGTGTTAGAATGAGGGGTATACTTTTTCATGTTATTTGATCATGACATCTTTGCTCATATTCATAGATAAAAAGCTTATAACATTTCTCAACAGTTCTAACTGTGAATACTTGAAGTGTTTACTATTATATAACAAATTTTCAAATTGAAATATCTGAATCTGGAACATCACCTCTGTAGGATCTTAGACAAGTCATTTGATCTCTCTTCACCTTGTTTTATCACTGATGAGACGAGAAAATGTATTATGTAACTTGCAGTGTTTTTTAAGAATTAAATAACATCCATATAAACCCCTTAAAATAATACCTAGAAGTAAATCATTATTCCTTTATCAAACTTAAAAATAATACATGTCATGGGATTGCTCTATTTCTAAATGTTCATAGGGCTTTATCCAGTGGGAATATTTTTATACAGCCAAAAATATTTTGTCATCTAAAGTCTAAATGTTTCATTATGTCCATATAAATGGACATTTTCTTACTCTGAAGAAGTTATATTGCTTTGTAAGCATAAAAAATAGTCTTAGGTGACATTGAGTGATTTCAAGTCCAAACGTATGACAAAAACCAGCTCGTGTCTACCTGTGCAACATAATCTGTTTATGCTGTATTGAAATATCAATTTAGAAATGCCACTTTCCTTGAGCAGCAAGTAATTATCTGGAAGAAACATATTTTATCACTACCTGTGCCTGGTATCAGGCAGCAAATCTTTAGTCTCTGGCACATGATCCCATGTTTCTTTACAAATTGTGCTGCTGAGCAGTAGTATACCCTAACACTTTTAAATAAGATCTTGACACTTGTGTCATTGTGCAGGCTCAGATCTGGACAGCAGGATTTTTTTCCCTTAATTTAAGCGCACTATTTTTCAACAAATGACAAGCATACATTATGGCTCTCCATTCTAACCAAGACTCTAAAGGCTATTTCAATTTGACTAGAGCAGTTTTCTGCCAAATGGTTACTCTAAGTTACGCTGTGCACATTACCCACCAGAAAGCACAGAGTTGATGAGAGTGCACTATCAACTATCTTGCACATCGATATGGGGGTTATTTGATTTGAAATTGGATTCTAGCCTTCCTTGATCTGCTGTGTAAATGGAGAAGTGTTCAAGAAATTCTTACAAAGTTTATGAAGAATGTGATGTACTTTCCCCCTCTTGAGTTTGTCTTCTCCTTTGTTTGATTCCAGCACAAATTCTCATTGCAGTGATAAATATTCAAAGGTAAAAGTAAATGGGTTTTTTTAATGGAAATAAAATTCAGGAAAAATTATTCTGCATGTGAATTTCTTGTGTGATAGGAGTTGGGTGCTAGTTGCAAACTTTTGTAGCGGAGTGGCTTTGTGACCCTTCTTTAAACATTTAAGACTTAGTTCAGAAGTTCATTGAGTACGATGAGACATGATTCTTAAGTAGGAAATCTTCAAAAAAGTCTTCTAAATATATAATATTCTCAGCGAGACATGTCAGTCATTGTCAAGATGAAAGTCGTTTAAATGCTAAGTTCCTGGTAAACTGTGTCTATATTGTAGGGCTCTATTCACAGAGCAATACCTCAGCTGGATGTGTAGAGCATACAAAAATACATGGTTTTATTATGGGACATACTGAACACTGAATATTGTGGTGTGAGTTTGGGAGAGAGGGAGTTTGCTATGCAAGTTACATGCTTATCACCAGTATGTGGATGGCCCTAAGGGCAGCATAGAGAACTTCAGAGAAAACATATTAAATGGGCATGGGGGAAGCATCCTTTTGACCCACATAAAAGGGCCTTTGTGTTGATCTCATGAGCA
Source organism: Cuniculus paca (assembly GCA_004365215.1). Taxonomy (NCBI): domain Eukaryota; kingdom Metazoa; phylum Chordata; class Mammalia; order Rodentia; family Cuniculidae; genus Cuniculus; species Cuniculus paca. The sequence goes on along the minus strand of RJWT010022956.1, from coordinate 57 downwards.
CAAGATTTTATTTTCAAGTGGGTAAAGATGTGCAGTTTCTTTAGAATCAAAGGTAGA
>RJWT010022955.1:0-16986 GCA_004365215.1 Cuniculus paca | reverse complement strand
TTTAAGATGTTTGTTTTATCCCCTTCCCCTTTTTTCTGGGTGGGGGAGTGGCAAGAAAAGGGAGAGTTCTTTCCAGTTAGCTGTGACTTCATATTAGGTGACCATTACACCACTCATAGCCAGAATTTAAGGCCATACACTTTTACTGCAGCATTTACATGCACGTTTTAATTGGAGTGCCATGTCCTCATGTTTTATCTCTTTCAAATTAGAAACATGCAAATTACTACTTGATTTATGTTACAGGGCTTCAAGTTATAAGTAAAAGAATACCCAACTCCAACTATTGCCCCATTTACCCTAAATAAGATTTACCCAGAAAACAAATTCTAGCATGATTTCAGAATACATTCCCAAAAATCATGCTAAAACTTATTTATTGGCTAAGTCTTATTTTCAGGGAAGCACAGTAAAATGATAAAATTGTATTGGCACACAGTGGAGAAAATGGGATAGTCAACATAGCATCTGGTGTGCCTTTTTTTGCAAATTACTTCAAAAGGGGATGAAATTCGCCATTTTAGCATGTAGAATTTTAAATGTGCTAACTCTCTTTTATAAAGACAAGCTAATTATGACCCATACACCAATATCACTGAAGAGTTATCTCAGCCTTTCTCAACCAGTTGGCTTCATCTATCCAGCTGCCAAAAGTCTACAGCAGGTGGTGAGAGGAGCAACCATCTATTGACGATATTTCCCCATCCAATCCAGCTACACTGAGTCTGATTTTTCATCTGCAAATGATGGACTTCCAGCCAGTCATGGTGGCTCAGGCCTGTAATCCCAGCACTGGAGGAAGCTGAGACAGAAGGATCACAAATTCAAGCCTAGACTGGGCAATTTAAGTGACTTAGCAAAACCCTGTCTTTAAATATGCATGTACATATGCAGGTGCATAAGTGAATAGGATTGGGGATGTGGCTCCATGAAAAGGCCCTAGGTTCAGTCCTCAGCAGCATAAAACAAGCAAGTAAATAAATGTAAAAAACAACAAGAAATGAATCTAACTCTCTTTGGTCAATGGAAACTGGACAAAAATAATGTTACTTAAGCACTAAAGATCACGTTTAAACTATGCACACATGTATTTAAACCCAGTGCTGAGTGCCCTGCAGGAGAATGGAAAACAGAGTATATTGCAAACTCTGCTCTCTTCTTAAGTACGTGGCTCTGACAAGTCACCTCAGTCCACCTCTGATCTCTTATTTTCATGAAATTCAAGTCAGCAAACTGTGCTCGAGGGTCTTTTATTTGTGACACATGCTCCTAACCACTGGAGATGAAAGGGATGAGACAAAGTATGCCCAGAAATCACTTTTCCTCTTTGTCTATTTCGGGAGGTAACAGTTATTGCTTACTAGGTTACCCTTTGTGAGTATGTAATTACTCCATTAGAAGATAGTTCAGCTGTTATTTTCACCTTATTGAACACCATGTCAGTCAGATAGGCTTTCTTTCACCAAGCAAGATCTTTTCATTTTTTCATTTCCTTCCTCCCCTTCTTCCCTTTCCTTCCTTTCCTTCTTCCCACTCTCTTTTTGCTTCCTTCCTTCCTTCTTCTTTTTCCTTCCTTTCTTTTTTTCTTTTTCCATTCTGTGTGCCCCATCTCTCTTTCTCTCTCTCTTTCTCTCCTCTTTCCAATGCTGGGCATGGAGCCCAGTGTGAAGAACCTCCCAGATAACTCTTTAAAAAGAAGCAACTATCCCCATTTTGGATAAACTTGGCCCTATCTCCATGTATTGATATGTGCAGAACTGGCTAGGCTATTTCTTTGTCCCTTCAATTGGCTTTAAGCAATGTAAATTGGGTTAGCTGAGGAGCTGATGTGTAATCTCTGAAGCAAAGAGACAGGTCAGTGTTACCCTGCCCAATGACTCCCCAAATACTGGTGGAGCCACGTGGGTTAGAGAGCTGTGCTCCATGCTGTTGGCTGGGACCAAGCCTTGAGAAAGAGGCTATGACTTTTCAGGGCAAAAAGGATTGTACATCAGAACTGAAGCACTGACCCCAAATTATTAGATACTACCTCAGTTGTGTTATGCAGATTGCTCTCTCTGCATTTCTTGCCCTCTGCTTATCACAGAGGTGATCACAGACCTCCTACCTAACCCAATTCACATTAGTCATGGCAGTCATGTATTTCCTGCCACTCTCACTGTCACTCATGGGAATTAATAAAACCTAGGTTGGGCTCTCGGTGAGGTGTTTGTTGTGATGAACCACCATCTTGGCTGGACTTAGAACCCCTTGGCTCCCCACAACTGTAATATGTCTTAGTGTCTTTATCTCACCATGGGTTGCACTGGAAGTGGTAGATCAGAATTAACTCATTAGAATTCCAATAACTTCTCAGTGGGATTACAAATGTAAACCTTCCTGGACTGTGACCAGGACAGGAAAGGGTTCTCTATAGCCCAGGGCCTCATACATGCTAGGCAAGTGCTCTAACATTAAGTTATGCCCTAGTCCTGTTTATTTTATTTTGGGACAGGATTTCACTGAATTGCCCAGGCTGGCCTTGAATTTTAAATCCTCTGACATCAGCCTCTGTAGTAGCTTTTTATGCATTTAAAGTGTGCAATTCAACAATTTTAAGTGTGTTTATACAGTTATGTGACATTCTCCACTAATACTGTTAATATTGGAACCTTTATAAACCCAAAATCCTGAACTTACAGTCACTTCCCATTTTTTTCCACCCAACCCAGCCACACCCCTCCTCTCCCTTGGAAGCCTTAGGATGAACATCAGTCTGCATTGTTTCTCCGTAGACATGCCTGGTCTGGAGATAACACGTACACAGAATCCCATAATGTGAGTTTTGTGACTGGCTTCTTTAAGTTAGCATAATGTTACATTCTTGCTATAACATGCATTAGTATTACTTTGCTGTGTTAGTTACTTTTCTCTTGTTGCTGAGACAAAATACCTGACACTGAAACTTAATGAAGGAAAGATTTATTTAGCTCACAGTTTGTGGAAGTTTTGGTCCATGATCAGCTAGCTCCAAGATAGGCTGGCATGGTTGAGGGGCAACCGTTCATGGCGGTGGAAGACAGCAAAAGCAGCAAGAGCAAAAGGGAGAGCAAGCCTCTTTTCCTCTCTTATATTGTATGCAGGCTACCTATCCTCAGGTGAATATAGCACTCACACTGTCTCTGTGCCCTCCTCTTGCACAGGCTCAGAATGTTTATAAAATGAGAACCCTGGCCTCCTGCTGAGTCACTTAGTTAAACTTCTAAACTTCTCAAGTTGACACACTTAGCATCCTAGAGTGAGCAGTAAGGGTATGTCCTCTATACCCTAGGATGTAGAACTGCTGAGTTACTTGGCTAAACTTCTAGACTTCTCAAGTTGACAAATGTATCAACATTTACACTTGCTTACTGTAAAATAATACTACATCGTATGGGTATACCACACTTTATTCATTCACTCATCAGTTCTACTCTTTGACTATTATAAATTGTCCTATCATGAATCCAAGTTTTTGTGCAGGTATCTATTCCTTTTTCTTTGCATATATAACTGAAAGTGCACTTGCTGGATCAAATGGTAACTCTAGGTTTGTGATTTTGAGGAATGAATACACAATTTTCCAAAGTGGCATTACTTTTTTTATATTTCTCTTTGCTAACTTATGTTACTGTCTGTCATTCTGATTTTAGCTATCTGGGTGAGTGTGTAGTGGACCCTCATCCATAGACTCCACAGTGAGCAGGATCCTGGTGATAACCAGTCACTGGTGAGGGGCATTTTTTCTGTTATCTGTGCTTTACCAGTATCATATGTGTATCCTGTACAGGATGAGGGATACAAACAATCTCTCACACTCTTTATTTTACTTTTTGGTTCTGAGAATTGAATTCCAGGCCTTATACATGCTAAACATGCACTCTACAACTGAGCCCAGCCCCAGCCTGAGAGCTCACTTTTGTTTATAATCTGTATCATTTTGACTAGTGCGAAAATTGTTTTACAGTTTTGTTTTACAATATATGTTACCTAGTGGTATTTATTTATTTGGGAAATACTTCTCCATCAAATTTCCCAATATTTTTGTCAGAGACTATAGTTTTCTTTATTGATTTAAAAAATGTTAATGGATTATGAAACTTATTCCTATGCTTATTAATTATATTGCAAACATTTTTTCTCGTTCTTCATCATATCTACTTTTTTAACTTATGCTAAGAAAAGAAAATTTTGATTTTTTGAAAAATATGTGGGAAATTCACCTATGATAATGTGGCTTTAATACTTTTGTTAACTCCAAACATATGTGGCCCTTTACATTCAAATTCTTTATCATCAATTTGGAATTTTGTAGATATCCTTCCCCTTCACTGTCCTTCTCTTCCTCCATTCTCTTCCTTTTCCTTTCCTCCTCTTCCTCTTCTTCTTCCTCCTCCTCTCCCTCCCCTTCTTCTTCGCCTTCTCCTCTCTCCCCTCCCCATTTCTCTTCCTTTTCCTTCTCCTTCTTATTCTCTTCTTCTTTGGTTGAGCTGGAGTCTCACTGTGTCGGTCAGGCTGGTCTCGAATTCCTGGGCTCACCTGATCCCCCTGAAGTCAGGGACCATAGATTTTGACTAGTTCCCATTTCTGATTCCCTATAGGTGTGTTATGCACCCTTGAATTGTGGCACAACAGACAAAGGGTGGGTGCCCCTCAGAGAGAGAGACCATTCAGGTGTCTGCCTGGCCATTTGCCTTTTGGCAACACTGGGACCATCCAGACTATGGAAAAATATCAGTAGGTTCTCCATTTTGTCCTTATTAACAGTATCCACAGAAACCTCAAGTTGAGGCCCAAACACCGTAGTTTGGAGAGGGAAGTCCAACTCCTTACCATGGAGCACAGACAGAATGGCCTATTGCTTTCACCATCTGTTACAAACACACAATAATTCAGCACACATTTAGAGGTTCAATATTCCAACCCCCTGCCATTGAGGGTGGCCCTGGATATTGAGAGTTGACCAGGTTCTCCTTCTGCTTGATCTGAGCAGGACTGACAGACTAACTGGAGTGTCCCGAGGAATTTTACTGGAATCTGGCAGGCAGGCAAGCAGACTGCATCCTCCTCCCTTTAATTAAATTTATATATGTGTAAGAATTAACCAGTTTGTCCACAGAGATCAAGGATTGGCAAATACAGCTATGGACCAAAGTTGGCCATTGGCTCTTTTATATGTCTTTCCTCCCATGAAAGGAATAGTTTTTACATTTTAAAAATGATTTTTAAAGAAGACGAGGCGCAGTAGACTGTGTTTCAAAGACTGTATATGGCTCCCCAATGCTAAAATATTCAGTTTCTGGTTCCCCAAAGAACAAACTTGCTGATCTTGACCATGGAAAATCAAAAGTAGTCAAGGAGTTTATTTATCAGTCATATTATTATCCTAATAGACGTTGTGTTGGTTCCTTACCCAACATCAAAGCTGAGAGATCATGTAGCATCAGAGGTAAGCACATGAAGCAAATTTGGTGACAGAAAACTTCGAAACAGCTGTCAGGTTGTACTTGTGAGAGCACATACTCCAGTGAAGATGGGCTTAGCAACTACTGTGAACTGCTGTCTTGAGCCTGATCAGAGGAGGGCTTAGTTCCACACTCAGCTCCATGGAGGCCAGCTCTTATCTTCACAGTCTTCTGAGGCCCAGGATAGCATTACAGGAGCCTGGCTTTCATATTTCTCTACCCCTCTGTCCTCAGATTATTTGTAAGAATATCAAATATACTCTCCATTGTCTTGGCTTATTAAATTTGAGATTTTTGTCATTTCTCCACTATTGCTGAGATACTGTCTTTTGTATATAATAATGAAAGGAAGGAAAATAAAAATATTAAAGGCAAATAGAGAGCTCCATTTCCTTTATTGAAGGTATTGTTAGTACACAAACATTTGGTACTGTGATTCTTTTCTTTTAAAATTATGGCATGGATTTGCAAACAACATCAGAATGGTAAACAGCAACAAATCAGCCTCTTCCGGATTCAGGAATCTAGACCTTAGAAAATAATGACCTGGGGGAGAAAAGAAGGAAGGAGGTGGACTCCTCAGACCAAGGATGAGAAAGTCTGCAGTCTGCAGAGAAATTGAAGAGACAGAATTAACACAGAAAAAGGAAGGGGCAATGTGCACCATTGCCCCAGATTCTGACTGCAGGCTCCCAAGAAAGGAGGGCTGAATCCACAAGAGACACAGTAAAATCAGGGGTTTCCAGAATCCTTCAAGGAAAAACATGGTGGTGGAATGGAACTGTGAATGCTGTGAGCTGTGACAATTTTGAGTGACTTTGGTCCAAGTAAATGCCTGTCATATCTCTGGAACTGGGTGCTTGGACACCATAGTATGGATGGGGCCAGCAGAGCCCAGACTTTACAGCAGTCATGGGTTGGTTTTATTTCAGTGCCATCAGCTTTATAGTCCCACAGTGACTGGGAGACATCCATGGAGCCTTGGTCAGGCCAGCAAGGGACACCAGAGTGTTTCAGTCTAAATTATTCAGGCCCCAACCCCAGACCAGAGGCCAGATCCTGACTCAATCTCTGAATTTAAAAGCCCCAAGGTCAGAAGTCCCATCAACCTGCTTGCTGGTGAATGTGCCCAGTGTGGACCTGGGCTTTGACTGCCTTCTTTATCTGCCAGTAAAAGCAGGGACACACTTTGAATTGGATGCTGCTCCAAGACTGCCCTGGAAGATAACCACACATTCAAAATCTCAGAAAATAATTTCTTTTTCTCATTCATCTCCTCTTTTTCTCTTGTTCACTTGGTTGTGCTTTTTCTTTTTTTCTTTTCTTTTTTTTCCTCTAAGTGTCAGTATTGTTTTGTTTGGTTTGATTTCATTCTTTTTTTCCTCTATTTTCCTCCCTTGTTTTCTTCATCACCAGTATCCTGGGGTTTGGGTAACCTTCCTTTGTTCTTGGCCTTTCTTCTAATCTCTAATCTCTTTTTCTGCTTTTCATCTCTATCCCTCATCTTCCTTTTAATTTTTCTCATTTCAAGTATTTCTCTTATTTTCACTCTTTCTACAATTAATCCCTTTTTTTATCTTTTTCTTTTACCTTTTTTTGCGAGTTTTTTTGTTGTACCTTTATCTAATTCTGTAGTATCTTACTCCCCAATAAGTGCTCCTGCACTACTTTCCTCTCCTTTTGTTTTCATCATAGAGTTTAAAGTTTCAAAGTTTCTCTCTTGGATTCTCCGTCTCCCAAGCCCTGTATCTTCAGTGGTATAACTATAAAGCTTTGTTAATATTGATATGTAACTCTGTAAGTTACCATTTAATTTTTGTCTACTGTTGTTGAAGATATAGTTGTTGCATTTAGTACATATTAGTTATAAGTCAATAGTTGGGTTGTCTTAAAGTTTACATCATAATTGCCTACTTTTTCTCTAGCATGAAGGGTGGTACACAATTGGTATTATGTTATTTTAGTATCTATTTTGTTTTTGGCAAGATTACTATAATCCATTCACTTGATATTAGCAGGGCTATGTTGCTATTTCTCTGTAAGTCAACACTCAGATTACTTTCCTGGCAGTTATAATACGACAGCACATTCCCAGAGAAGGTGGGTGCTGCATTAACTATACCATATTCTCATGTTTTAAATTGACCACAGTGGTTGGACCTTGGGTCTGTGGCAAAGAATTATAGTTAACCACACACAAAGTACAACACTGTAAAGCAATTGGAGATCTCTATACCAGTAACAAAGTCTTTGTAGACTATACATATCCACAAACATCAGCATAAAACAAAACAAGTGCAACCAAAATCAATAGGCACATCAGAAGAGAAAGTAAAAAACAAAATGCCAAATCTCCCAACTCCTCCAAAGCCAATCCAAGGGATAGGGCAGGGCTGAGTACCACCAACTATACACTTGAGTTATTTGAAAAGATAGCAGAGAGGTTAGAAAAGAGCTCAAGGAAGTAACCAGTGGGATTAAAAATATAATGGAAGTAATAACCAAAAATATGCAGGAGATTTCAGAAGACACTAATAAAAAGCTAGATGCATTAAACAAAACAAAACTAAACAGGAAAGACCAGTTTACCAAAGGATTAGAGATGATGAAAAGGGTTAAATTACAAAAACCAAGAGATTAAAAATCATATTGGAAGTATGAGCAGTAGAACTGACCAATGGGAGAACAGAATCTCAGGTTTAGAAGATAATGATGCCATCAAAGACCAAGTACTCCAAGACACCTCAAAATCAAGAAAGTATGAAAAATGAATTCAAAAACTGCTAGATGATGCAAAGAGGACTAATCTAAGAAAAACTGGAATAAGTGAAAAACCACAAGATGACATGAATGGCATAGCAAAAATGTTCATAGAAATACTGGAAGTGAACTTCCCAAATATAGGTAGACAAATGTACAGATAAGTGAGGCAGACAGAGCCCCAAATAGCTATGACCAAAAGAATGCCTCTCAGTGCCAAATTATACTCAAAATCCTAGATGTCCTTCACAGGGACAATATTTTAAAAGCTGTTAAAGACAATGAATTACAGTTAGAGGTAAATTGATAAAGATCATGGTAGAGTTCTCCCCTACAAACTAAAAGTCAGGAGGCCCTGGAATGAAGCATTACAAGCCCTAAGGGATAACAGCTTCCAGCCCTGAGTATGTACCTGGCAAAACTTTCCTTTAAAGTTATCGTATAAATATTGTATTTCCATGACAAGGAAAATGTCAAAAAAATTCATGACCACTAAAACAGCATTGGAAAAAAAATTTTTTAAAGGATATCCTAGAAACAGACAATAAAACCAACAGTGCCAGTATATCAAAAAGAATTAATACACATGGCAAGATAAGCAGCTAAGAAAAACAGGAAAAAATGAGGAAATCAGCAACAGGAAGATAATGCAATGGCAGGAATAAGTCAGTGTCTCTCAGTAATAACTGTCAATGTGAATGGTTTCAATTTTCCAATCAGAAGATACAGATTGGCAGAATGGATCAAGAGACAAAATTCAACAATATGCAATACACAAGAAACACAAAAAGATACAGATTAAAAATCAAAAGATGTGGGTCTTCAGGAATTCCAGTGAAGCCTCCCTCCATTCAGAGGGGCTAGGTAGGCCTGTGAGATCCCCAGTGACAAAGTAGGGTCCTGGCTGGGGGTGCATATGATGGACAGGTGGGACAAGCAACCCAGAGAATGCTGAAGCAGCAGTAACAATGAGCCAACAGTTGACATCAATACACCTCGGCTAGTCAGCCTAGAAGAAGAATCCAGGACTCATCTAAATGGCCCCTTCCCTACACCATGGAACCCTATGACTGGAGGAATGCCAGCCCCACAGTAGGACCCTGACTAAAGTGCACATGATGGACAAGTGAGACAAGTGAGACTCAGAAGACTGACACATGAACCGAAAGATGGTAAGTTAGGTAAACCAGAGTTTCGCTTAGGGACAAAGATACATGAAATAGAACCAGGTGGGTGGGGTGGCCCTCTTGTTTGTTTTTTGTTTTGTTTTATTTTTTAACCTTTTTGTTTTCTTTTTTTTTTCATTTTTAGAATTAATCTCATTTAATTTTATCCTGATTTTGTTTCTATCTTGCTTTCTTTTCATTTTTCTTTTTTGCCAATTTTTTCTTTTTTTTTTTCTCCTTTTTTGTTCTTTCTTCTTTACTCTCCTTTCTTTCTTTTGTTTTCCTTTTTTGGTCTGTTTTCTAAATGGCTGTACAGAATTCCAGCCACATAAAACTAATCCCATTCCCCCAAACCCAAAGACCAAGTTCAGATAATCCCTTGAATACTCCTTCATTCTTTCTTTTCCACCCCTTTCTAGTTTCCCAAATCTTACATGACCATCCTTTGTCCTCCAGCTTTGCTGCTACCTCCTTTCCAGTTATCTTTGTTTTATAAAATATCATAAATTTTCCCACCAGAGGGTAAAGCCACTCTACCAAGGGGAAGCACTTTACATACAAATTCCTAATTTATGATTGATTCTGTTATATAACTATAGAATTTGCTCCTGTGGTCTAAAATACAAAATCAGTTGTTACCAAAGTTTGTCAGTTTCTAAATTGTGCTTCATGCTATTGTTCCTAAATGTACTATTTTAGCTAGGGTGTTATACCTGTTTTACTCAGCTGTTCTCATTTCTGTAACAATAATGGGAAGCTCTGGGGTAATAACCTCACCACAGTTCAACACCAAAGCACTGGAAATGGAACCAGATACCAATGTCCCATCATCAATTAATTAGGAAGGTAGGATCCTATGACAAACACAAACCAAGAACCTCCTACACACAGAAGACATCCCTAAAGAATAGATTTTCCTAGAGAGACCTTGATACTACTAATATAACTACCTACTACAAAAACCCACAAGGACTATCACAGAAAACAATTTTTAAAAATTTTCTGAAATAGAAAATAACAAAGTGAAAAAGCAAATGTAATCTCAGACCTTCAGTCCACCCAGAACAAGTACAGGAGACAATGACATAGAATATATTGTAAGACACACACTTGAAATTTCTGAAAAGATAGCAATTGAAATAAACAAATCTAAGAGTCTATAGTGGAAATCGTACCAGAAATAATCTCTCAGGTAAAAAAGAAATGACACATATAATGAAAGAATTACTCAGCATAGCTAGAGAAGACATAGATAAAAAAAGATAGAGGAGCATAGAAAAATGATGGAACCCTTGAATGAACAACAGAGGAAAGAATTAGAATGCATGAAACAGATTCAAAGAGATATTCAGGAAATTGAAAATTCCATTGAAAGCTGGCAAGACCACTTGAATGAAACAACATAAACTTTCAGACCTTGAAAACAGGATCACAGTTAGCAATCACAAAAGGAAAGAGCTCCTAAAAATAATAAGGGATCATGAAATAACAATTCAGCAGTGCCAAGATGATGCAAAGAAAAATAATATAAGATGATAGTATCAATGAAAAAGGAATCAACACAAATGTCATAAAAAAATACTATTTACAGTAGAAAATTTCCCAAGCATGGGAACAGAAACTCACAGATAAGTGAGGCATATAGAACTCCAAACATTCATAACCAAAATAAATCTACACCCCGATATATAATAAGATCCCAGAAATTTAGCACAAAAACAGGATATTAAAAGCTGTTAGAGGAAAGAAACAGATTACCTATATAGGAAAACCCACTGGAATCATGGCTGACTTCTCAACACAAACCATCAAGTCAAGAAGACCTCAGAGTGAAGTATTTCAAGCCCTGAAAGAAAACAACTTCCAACAAGATTGACATACCCTGCAAAACTATGTTTCAAAATTAATGGAGAAATAAAATACTTCCATGACAAAAAGCAACTGAAGAAATTCATGACCACCAAACCAACCCCACAAAGAATACTGAAATATATTCTCGATAGAGATAAAAATGACCACAATTCCAAGAACCACATCAGAAAGAAACTATCAGGCAGGGCAGGCAATTAAACAGAGCAGGAAAGCAGGGAACTAACAACAGAAAGATAATATGACACAGATAAGCCAGTACATATCAGTTATAACCATCAATGTAAATGACCTCAATTCACCAATCAAAAGAAACAGACTGGCAGAATGGATCAAGAAACAAAATCCAACAATATGCTGTATAGAAGAAACTCATTTAACAAAAAAAAAAATTCATTGACTGAAATTCAAAGGATAGAAAACAATACTCCATGAGACAGGAACCCAGTAAAACGCAGAAGTAGCTGTTCTGTTTGCAGACAATGTGAACTTCAAACCAAGAATGATCAAAAGAAATAAAGAAGGTCACTACATACTTGTTAGGGTAAATCTACAAGAGGAAAAGATAACAATCATAAATATCCTAAATATATATGCACCAAATACAAGAGCACCCAACTATATAAGACAAATATTAATAGACATGAAAAAATCAAATAACTAATAACTCAATTTTAATGGGGGACCATAATATGCCATTGTCACAAAGAGATAGATCAACTAGGCAAAAAATCAAAGAAATAACAGAACTAAATCAAACGTGAACAAATGGAGTTAGTAGACATTTACAGTGTTCCAGCCAACAACATTAGAATACACATCCTTCTCAGCTATATATGAGGTGTTCTCTAAAATAGACCTTATACTAGCCCATAGAACATGCTTAAGCAAAGTTATTGAAATTATTTCAGTTGGAAATTAATGGCAAAAGAAACAAAAACTCCATAAACACATGGAAATTAAATAACACCCTCCTGAACAATCAGTGGATCACAGATGAAATTCAACAATAGCCATAATCAAATGAAAATCCAAATAAAGCTTACAGTAACCTGTGGGATTCAATGAAAACAGTCCTAAGAGGGAAACTTATAGAAGTGAATTTTCACATCAGGAAAACAGAACAAGCATAAGTAACCTAGTGCTGTACCTCAAGCTACTAGAACAAGAAGAGCAAGTCAAGCCCAAAGTTCATAGAAGAGAGTAAATTATAAAGATCAGAGCAGAAATTAACACAATTAAGACTAAGAAAATAATACAAAGAATTAATGAATCGAAGAGTTTGTTCTTGGAATGAATGAACAAAAATGAGAAACCCATAACAAACCTTATCAAAATATGGAAAGAAAAATCTCAAATTCATGCAATGAGGAATGAAATGGGTGAAATCACTACAGATTTTGTGGAAATTCAGAAGATCATCAATACCTACTTCAAAAACTTTTACTTGCATAGTATAGAAAACAGAAGAAATGGATGTTCCTCAAAATGCATGAATTATCAAAGCTGAATCAAGAAGATATAAAAATTTTGAATAACCCAATGTCAGTTAATGAAATTGAAAATGTAATTAAAAACTGACCAATGAAGAAAAGCCCAGTTCCTTATGGACTCATGGCTGAATTCTGCAAGAAATTTAGGGAAGATTTAATGCTAATACTCCTTAAACTATTTAATGAAATTATAAAGAAAGCAATTCTCAGCCAGGTGTGGTGGCACACTCCTGTAATCCCAGCTCTAGGGAGACTGAAGCAGGAGGATCATTGCAAGTTCGAGACCAGGCTGGACTACAAAATGAGCCCAAGGCCAGCCTGAACTGCATAGTGAGACACTCTCAAAAAGACAAAGGAAAACAGTTCTCCCTAATTCATTCCTGGAGACAGATATTACTCTGATATCAAAACCAGAGGAAGATTCAACCAAAAAGAGAACTACAGGTCAATATCCATAGTGAATATAGATGCAAAATTCCTCAATAAGATACTAGTAAACAAAATGCAGAAAATCATCAAGATTATACACCATGATCAAATTAATTCACCCCAAGAATTCAGGGATGGTTCAACATACACAAATCAATAAATATAATACACCACAAAAACAGAGCCAAAGACAAAAACCACATGATCATCTCAGTAGATGCAGAAAAAGCTTTTGATGAAGTCCATCACTCATTCATGAAAAACCCCTACAGAAAATCAGAATAGATGGTCTGTACCTCGATCTGATAAAAGCCATGTATGACAAATCAACAGCCATCATACTAAATGGACCAAAACTTAAAGCTTTCACTCTAAAATCAGGAACAAGACAAGGATGTCCACTATCACCACTCTTATTCAATATAGTTCTGGAAATATTAGCTAGAGCAATTAGACAAGAGAGAAATAGAAGGAATAATGATAGGAAAGTAAGAAGTTAAATTATCATTATTTGCAGATGACATGATACTTTACATAGAATATCACAAAAACTCCACCAAAAGACTAGAGTTAATAAGCAAATTCAGCAGTGCAGCTGGGTACAAAGTCAGCACCCAAAAGCCAATAGCATTCCTGTACACAAACAACAAACTCACTGAGAGAGAAAATAGATAAACAACATCTGTATCAGGCAGGGTTTACTAGAGAAACAGATATAATACAAGATAGACAACTGTACAAGAAATTACAAGATTGGCTTACAATGGTCAGCCACAAAGTTGAAGGACCAAGCATGCAAAGGGTGTCTGCGTGCTGGAGGTTAAAGGGAGTCCAGCCTGAGGGCTGGAGCTTACTGCAGTGTCCTGTGCAAGTCCATGTCAGAAGGCCGATGGGTCTACGACAGAACACTGAAGAGTCTACAACGAAGGCTGAAGAGTCCCAGGCAGAAGCTGAACAGTCTGTACCAGAAGCCAGGAGATGACATCCAAGCTGAAGGCAAAGACTGGAGCTCCTCTGAAGAAGCTGCCCCCAGTCCCTCCTCCTTTGTCTTTTATTGTATGCAGGCTACTCCCCTGGGGTGGATGTAGCACTCACACCATCTGCCTGCCCTCCTCTTCCACAGGATAAGGATGTTACAAACCAAGGATGTTGCAAACTAGGGACCCTGGCCCCATGCTGAATCACTTAAACTTCTGACCTTCCTAAATTGACAGTGAACAACATCCTAGAATGGTAATTGCTTGTTCTCTACACCCCAGGATGTAGAGCCATGGAGTTTCTTAATTAAGCATCTAGACTTCTCAAGTTGACACAATGTACAAACCATAACAATCCACCCCTTGTCAACTTGGCAACCAGACACATTTCTTTAAATCAGTCTCCACATATGAATACATACTTATAATTATGCCTAACAAGTTATAACTGTCCTGCATACAAACAGAAAGGAGAAGATTCCCTCACCAGAATAGGTGAATTTTCCTTGGGTGATACTCATTATCATTTCAGTTTAACAGTCCATAAGAGTCAGTGTTAAGGCTATCAATATTATACTACATTAGAACCACATTAGGGGAGGCATAGTACATTTACAGTCCTCTTTTCTGTAACTGATCACGGGGTCGTAGCTGGTATTTAGAACTACCTTCTTCCACTACCCATTCTGTATTCCCTTTGCCTTCAGCAAGCACCTCAGCAGGTCTTGGTTCCTTCCCTGGTGGAGTGACCCATACCTTCATTCCTGAAGGCTCTGGGCCATTTGTCATTCTGCCTATATTAGGTTGTTGTAGTTTGCCATTGACTTTAATAACAGGGCATGGTAATACTAAGAGGCGCCCTAAGGGATCTCCTGCACTCCACGTATATGCTTCCTTTCCTCCATGGTGGAGTAGTAGTCCAATTTCCCCTTGACAGTCTGGGTCAGTCACCCCTGACAACACTGTGACTCCCTGTTTAGCTTGTTTCCTCAGAGGCATGAGGAGACCAAAATGACCAGGGGGAAGTCTTAGCTTCCAGTTCAGTGGTATCATTGTTGTGCTTCCTGGTACAAGCCTTCCCCCCTCTGGAACCAAAACTTCTGAGCCAGCAGAAGATAAGGTTATGGGGACAGGAAGCAAAAATTTTGCTAGTGGATCACTAGGGGTAATGGTGAGTGGTACCATTCCTACTTCCACCCCTTGATTCCTGGACCCATGAATCCTGGCTATGGGAGACACAGTACCACACAGTGGATGCTGATTCAAAGCATATACAGCCTTTTGAAGTACCTTAGCCCAGTCCTGCAAGCTATTGCCACCTAGCTGGCACCTTAACTGCATCTTCAAAAGGCCATTCCACCTTTCTATCAATCCAGCTGCTTCTGGATGGTGAGGGACATGGTAAGACCAGTGAATTCCATGAGCATGAGCCCATTGCCTCACTTCTTTGGCTGTAAAATGTGTTCCTTGGTCAGAGGCAATGCTATGTGGAATTCCATGATGGTGGATAAGGCATTCTACGAGTCCACAGATGGTAGTTTTGGCAGAAGCCTTACGTGCAGCGAAGGCAAATCCATATCCAGAGTATGTGTCTATGCCAGTGAGGACAAAGTGCAGTCCCTTCCATGATGGAAGTGGCCCGATATAATCAACCTGCCACCAGGTGGCAGGTTGGTCACCCTGGGGAATGGTAGCATATCGGGGACTCAGTGTTGGCCTCTGCTGCTGGCATATTGGTTATTCAGCAGTGGCTGTAGCAAGATCAGCCTTGCTGAGTGGGAGTCCATGTTGCTGTGCCCATGCATAACCTCCGCCCCTGCCACCATGGCCACTCTGTTCATGGGCCCACTGGGCAATGACTGGGGTTGCTGAAGAAGAAGGTTGGCCACTATCCACAGAACGAGTCATCTTATCTACTCGATTGTTAAAGTCCTCTTCTGCTGATGTCACCTTTTGGTGAGCATTTACATGGGAGACAAATATTTGTACATCCTCGGCCCATATGGAGAGGTCTATCCACATACTTCTGCCCCAGATATCTTTATCACCAATTTTCCAGTTGTGTTCTTTCCAAGTTCCTGACCAGCCAGCCAAACTATTGGCTACAGCCCATGAATCAGTACACAGCCGCACGTCTGGCCATTTCTCCTGCCAGGCAAAATGCCCTACTAAGTGCACTGCCTGCAGTTCCGCCCACTGGGATGATTTCCCTTCACCACTGTCCTTTAGGGATGTCCCAGAAAGGGGCTGCAATGCTGCAGCTGTCCACTTGCGGGTGGTGCCTGCATAAAGTGCAGAGCTATCCGTAAACCAGGCTCTAGCCTTCTCGTTCTCTGACAACTGATCATATGGTACACCCCACAAGACCATAGGTGCATGCTGGGAAACAGGAGGCACTATAGCAGGGGTAGAAGCCATGGGTATCTGGGAAATTTCCTCATGCAATTTACTTGTACCTTCTGGACCTGCTCTGGCTCGATCACGAATATACCATTTCCATTTAATGGTGGACTGTTGCTGTGCATGTCCAACCTTATGATTTGGTGGATCAGATAATACCCAGGCCATGATAGGCAGCTCAGGTCTCATGGTGACCTGATGTCCTATGGTCAAGTGTTCAGTTTCCACTAAGGCCCAGTAGCAGGCCAAGAGCTGTTTTTCAAAGGGAGAGTAGTTGTCTGCAGATGATGGCAGGGCCTTGCTCCAAAATCCTAAAGGCCTCCACTGCATTTCACCTATGGGGGCCTGCCAGAGACTCCAAACAGCATCTCTACCTGCTACCGACACTTCAAGTACCATCGGATCTGCT